>WAAG01047354.1:0-18315 GCA_013390105.1 Tichodroma muraria | reverse complement strand
AGCTCTTACCTGAGCCTCTGCCGGAAACCAAGAGAGAGATGATTCCCGGGTTTGCATTTAAAAAAGGTGTATCGTAAAAGGCGTACCCACGCTTTCATTGGTTTTATCAAATGTCAGTAATACACATTGGCCAATCACGGCCAAACTACTACACTCAGCAATCCCTCCAGCTGGCCAGAGCTGTTACTGTGTAGTGCTGGCACATTATTCAGGTCCATTGAGCAATGTGTCTTTTGGACCAATGCTGTTACTGAATTTATAACTGTGAGTCTTCAAAGATCAGGAATTTTCCCACCCAAGGCAGAGATTTTGGAGTAACCAGACTAGAGGGTTGAAGGCTATTCAGACACACATTAAAATGTCAAGATAATGTTTCTTACCTTTCCTTTCCAAAGCATTTTACAAATCCCAAGCAATGAACCCCAACATATAGCTTTAAAAAGAATAGTAAATTTTCACACAAGAGAAGGGAATTCATCCTGACTGCAGGGAAAAAAAAAAATCAGTGTCACAACTAAAGCCTACAAGTAGCAGTTCTAGCTTCAGAACCTGAGAGCAGCCCATTAGATTTTGCCTAATTGCCAGGCTAAATTGGGCACTAATGACTTCTCCAACTCCCATTTGCTTACTGCAGCAGGATAAAAATCAGAATGTGAGAGGCAAGAAAATGTCTGTGCTGGTTCTTAAAAAATCTGAAAAAGAAGCTATTTTCAAAAGCTGTTTTTCTGCTTAGGTGTGATGGTGACAACTGCCCTCAGAAGATACAGAGCTGGATAAAGAATACCTTTTTTTGTGAAGAGAACACAACATATTTCTACATAGTTTTATGTCGGGTCTTCCACAGCGAAAGAGGAGAAAGAGAACAGAAGAATGTAATTAAATATATTTCCCCAAAATATTCCTCTTAAGGAATGTGGAGGGAACTACTGAAGGGGTTCCTACACCTCTCTGCTCAGCTGCTGTTAGAGGAAAGTCCCAGCCACACCAGCCTCCTCTAAAGCATCCATAGGGGTGTTCCTGGGGACTCAGAGAAATGGTGCTGTGAGCCAGAGCCAGAAGACTGCCCCAGCACTCCCTGCCCTGCCTGCATCTGCAGAAGCCACACAGGGCTGTGACCCCACGGAAGCCAGGAGGCTGGGGCTGGGAGCTACTTTCCCACATAGGTGAAGGAGAATCCAATCAGATTTCTCCTCAACAGAGAGGATATCCAGGCCTCCTGCCGGCTCTCCTAAAGCCTAATTAGACTGGAAATGCTTGGCAGGCCTTTGCAGGAATTGTGCTGCTGGGACTGTTCAGTCATTTCAGTGCTTCTAATAAGGGGACTTGACATACAGTACCTGCAGAATTCTTCATGGCACTTCTCTGGGTCCCTTTCCTTCCTCCCTGCCTGCGTGCCAGCACCACTATTGCATGCAACATTTATTCTGGTTTTCAGACTTCTGCTGCACCTGAGCACAAAGAAGGCTGATCTGCTCCCACACATCTGCTGCTTTGCAACCGTGCCATGGGAGAGTTAACCTGCTAAGGAGCACGGTTTAGATCCTCTGTGCTCGCAGATGGGCCAGCAAACATAATGTGTGCTGAAACAAAATATATCAGTTCATTGTGCCAGGCAAGAGTTGCTGCAGCAGATTTTTAGGGTGACTGTTTGTATTCATGTGCAGGCTCCCAAAGCATTGCTGAAGTGACAGCCTGTTTTCTTTAAGAACTGCTGCTACAGAATGTTCCAACACAGTGATACAAGGAAATTGCTGCAACTCCCTGCATGTTTGGTTTCTTGAACTATCAGTAGAAATGCTCCATCTGTGTCTTCCCATCTGTACTGCACGTTTTGGCAGGACAACGTGCCAAAACTTCTTTCCTCTATCTCCCTCCTCCCCCTCGGGCCCTACGCCTCCTCCCCCTCTAGCTCTCCTCTTTCTTCAGAAACAGAGTGGAGAAAACCAAGGCCAATGCAGCTTTGCATCTTCTCTTTCTTGTTTTACTTCTGATTATCCTGGAGGCAGAGGATAAACCTTGTCATCTTCCCACTCTGCCCTGCAAGGGCTACACGAGTACAAAATCCAGAAGGGTCTGGCACTCGTTAAAACCTGGGATGGAGACAGGATGACTTCCAAAGAGAAAGATTATGTTGTGTTTTAGCTGCAGGGATTCCCAGGGAAATAAACCATCGTCACTGCAGGAGGAGACATGGGGCCTGAGGCCAGAGGGAGAGGAGCTGGGATGGAGCTGAGCCCAGGAAGCAGACAGTGCCCTGCAGGGTCAGGCTGCTGCTGCCAGGGGAGAGACGGGGTCAGCGCTGCTGCCCTTTGCCTGTCCCAGCACTGCTGCTCTCCCCGGGCACCCCCTGCTCCCTCAGCAGCAGCAGCAGCCTGAATTTGCATGTCTGTGCCACAGGCAGAGAAAATCCGTGGATGGCTGGATGCTCCCAAAATCTGCTGCTGGGAGCAGCTGTTTACTTTGTCTGAATTGCTGGCTGTCCAAATGAATTGCCCTAGTCTGAATATTTAAGGATTCCCTATGCGTTTTATTCTCATACAGTGACTACTGCATGCTAGTAGGTATATCTGCTGATCCTAAAACTATCACTTATTTTATCACAAGAGGTGTTTTTTTTTTTCTGGATTATTTTGGCCTGACAGGAAGAAGAGAGGATTAGACTGAGTTTTCTAAAAATTTCTGAACGTTTTTGAAATATACTTGAAACATGCTGTGTTTGTATTTTTCATTTTTTACACTACTCAGCCACCTGGCAGAGAGCACTAAAAAAAAAAAAGAAAAAAAAAGAAAAAGTGTGCTTGCTTGCCACAGACATCAAACAAATAACGAACAATCAAAGCAAAGTGATTACAAGCAACCCAGAGGCAGAAAACAATTCAGTACAGCAGCTCAGATGAACCGTCACAAGCAAGGAGAGCAGTCACAGACACAGCACTAAACCCACAAAAAATAGCCCAATGGCACACACAAAGTAATCCTGAAGGGACTCTGACCTGCAAGAGCTTTTAGAGCTCCTTCCTCTCCTAGACTGACATCTAATAAATCTTTTGAGAACGTTGGTGTTTGTGAATGGAAGAAGCTGTAATGGAAACCCTCAAATGCCTGCAGTTAGCCTGTGCTAAATGACTTCATCAGACCCACTACAGACCCACTACAGAAATGTGAACAAGACTTGGTGTCTCACACAAGGTAGCTGCAAACAGTAAAATGAGCAGGAGGCACAAATTCTCTTCCCTGGGATTCCTGAAGCATGTATTTCTCATTCCTACTTTTCTCTCTCTCCCTCCCCTTCCTCTTCCAGCATGAAAAATTCACACACTCGCTCACACAGAGAATCTCACAGTGTCCTGATCTGACGCTGCCACTAGAAGCAATATGGGACAGGATTTAGCTATGAAAAAGCCTATAAAACCATGTGAAAACAACTGCAGCCGGATTTCTGTGAAGAATTGACAGAGCTTCCTCTCAGAAGGGCAAGCAACTGTGTTTGACATAGCTCTGGCACCACCTTCTCTGACGGTGCACCTTGGTCCATCTCCTCACAGGGCACCTGGATCCCAGTTCAGGGGTGGGAGCAGCCCCCACCACCTCGTGCTGGACATTGCTCCCACAAGGAGGTTCTTGGGTTTTTCTCCACCACTTGGTTGCCCCTGGGGTTATTACTCAGCAGCAGCCTGTGGAACATAAGGTGTCATTTTCATGCATGAGTAAGTAACAAGTCACTAGTCTTGCTACACCAGTGCTTTACAGCCTTCTGCTGCTATAAATAAGTTCCCCCCTCTCCCAGTTGCTCCCTGGCATGTTCACACCCTGTTAAAGATTCTAGTGTCCAACAGTATTGCTTGGCTCAACTTAAGATCTCTGAACCCAGCAATTTTTGAGGCTGGCACATCAGACCATTCATCATCCTAAATCAGGAAAATATTATAAATGATGGTGTTTGCTTAGGGCTTGGCTGTGCTTGTCCTTAGTGTACTGTTTTGGACATGATCCTCTTGCAAATGCCTGGCACATATTCTTACCATTTCACAGCTGCATTTTCATCACACAAACTCCCCCTTGCATGAAGCACTCACTGGGCTTTTAAGGCAGTGCCCTTTGCTTCTAATAGTTATTGATTCCCTGAATGCCAAGGAATATGGATTCAATTAGCTGGTCATAGCACTGTAGTTCAGGGCTACTCAGCAGTTCCAGTGTGTAAGCTTCTGTTTTTAAGCTTTATGTAATATAATCATAAAAAATCAGTCTGCATTAAAGTTCTCATTCAAGGCCTTTTTGCAGGTGATTAGTTCATAACATGCACTAATTACTTTTATTATTTTACAGCTATCACATAATGCAAACATATAGTGAGTTTCCAATGCAAGTTCCTTAAAGATGGGCACTTCCACTCAAGGCAGTGCCAGGCAGCCATACTAAGAAAGGCTTATTTTCCTGATTGGATGAAAAATTGCTCACAAAGACTTCTGCAGGCACTGCAGACTGCCACGTCAAAGCAGTAATTGCCACAGAAAAGAAATAATCTGATAGCCTCCAAAATCAATGCCCCTTAATCAATGCCCTTTAATATAGATCATGGCTTATCCCAATATTTTCTGATCAAGCTACTTACTGCTACATCTTTTCTCTAGAAATATCAACATTTTCAGTTTTCCTCTTTATTTCCCAACAGCAGCTGGACTAGTGCTCTAGCAAAATCTTTAGGCTGTTCTTACCTATATCCTTAGTTTAGCTTCAAGGATAGGGACATCTCCCCCTCTGAGGAGAGAACTCCCCTCTCCACATCACCAGGTGTTACTGCACTGCAGCCTGCACTGATCTCACTGATCCCTGCAGTGCCCCTGCCACCTGTCCCCAGCTCTGTGTTCCTGCCCCCTTTGCACCAGCAGCACTTGCAGCCGGGTCTAGAGAAGAATCAGGCCCATGGCCACTGACAACTGCACTGGCTAAAGCAGTGGTCTCCTCCATGGCAATACAACACACAGTCCACAAATCCAGCTTGTCCAGCAGACTTTCACGTTTGTAAGGCAGCTTGGAACCCAGTGATATCCTTCCAGCAAAAGCAAGGACTTCCCAGATGGAAGTTCTTCCTGAATAAATGCTCAGCAGTAACAGTATGATTGGCCATGCTGATGCTCAGTATCATGTTTGGAATTCACTGGGATCTGTTATTCAAAAACTTTTGGCTCTCAGAGAAGCAAAACAGTGCCAAGTGGTACCGCAGCACTGTGAGAGCCAGTCAGCCCTTGCTTTCTTGCTCCATACTGCATAGCAGAGCCACTGCTCCTTGTCATGGCAGGATAACCTCCTGCAGGAGATGCTGCTGCACTGATCCTGCTGCTGTGGTCCCAGGTCAGAGCAGCCAGGATCTCCCACGTCCTGCTCTGGTGGGCATTTGTCCATGTGAGAAGCAGCTGCTCTTGGCTCTCAGCTCCTTTGGAGCTCAGTGGCAACCTGGTGAGTCTGAAACTGCAATCTCTGCCTTTTCTTTTCCGTCTTTTCAGGATTTAATATTCATTGTTAGTGATTCAGACTTACTGTCTTCTAGAAGTTGCCTAATCCTCTTAGCTGGAGGGGTTTCAGCTCTAAACCTCCTCATCTTCCCCCACTTTGTCATGACTACACTGGAGCAATGCTTCCACCCATTTTCCTGTCTTTCAGAGGCATTCCCTCACCCTGTTCGTCCTCCTGCTCTCTGACAGACAGCTGAAACACACTCGGTATTTCAGTGCTTTGTGTTCTCAGCGCACACCATCGAGCTGCCTGGCGTGGAAGGTGCAAGTTTAACATTCAGGACAGCTCAGCCTGAGACCATTTCCCATCACTCAGCCTGCTCTGCCTGGATGAATCCTCTCGCTACACCCTGACAGCAAGCCAGGCTGAAATGTGGGTGTGAGGTGTGGACATCATTCCCTTTATCTGTGCTATGCCCTGTTTGGCTTCCACTGGAAGGAATCTCACTGAATGGGCAGGTAAATTCCAGCTGGTCCTGTGAGCTGGGCAGCTTGGGGATGGCAGATGTCACCTCAGAGAATGGGCCTTTAAGGACAGCTGTAGCCTGAATACCTGTTTTTAGTAGTTAATTTTTTTTTAACTTTTCTCTGTCTATAATCTAATTCTAGTTGCAGTATGTCTCTTACTGCAAGTATTCTAAAACAGCTAAAATAGCACAAATGCTTATAATATATTTGCTATAAGCATGACATATTAAAATGCATTTACATCTCAAAAATTTTAACCCGAAGCAGACTTGATACTATCTAAATAATTTGTTTAGGCCTATATAAATTAATCTCCTTCTCTTCCAGGGGAGATACAATATTTACAGAATCTTATCTTCACAAACAGAATTTGTATTTTAAGCTTGCAAATCACAATTTGCATGTTAAGAGGAGTCAAGCTGAAAAGGAATTAAGAGTATGTGAACAGCAAAGGAAGAAAAAAATTGCTGAAATGTATCACCATTACTATGATAATATATGGCAATCTTATGACAGGTAAATGTATAAGGACTTATTTGCCGACGCAGAGCACTCTCTATGGAACATTGATTTAAATATAGCCATGTCTTCCTCTCTGCAGTGTGTCATAATGTAGTAGTAGTAGTATGTCCTCTGATGTCCTCTGCTTTCACAGCTGATACAGGGACCAAGCCAGAAAGATGAGAGAAAATGGGTGGGAAGTAGAGTAGCAGACTGCAGTCATTGCCTTGATGCATGCAGTGGTGTAGAACCAGTGCATTTCTGGAACAGGTAGGAATTGTTATTAACGCCAGGTTAGGAATGCACGTCCCTGTGGTCACTCAGCTATGGATTAAGGTGACATCCGTTGCAGCAGCACAAATTGACCGGTATCGTTTAGGCTGAGATGCCGTTTCTATGCCATGAATGGTGGCCTCTCTGCTCCTCTTCTTGTGTGGCTGTACAGGCAGTAGCACAATGACAACTCTGCCTTCAGATTGTCACGGGGTGAGCAACAGTAATGGCTGTAAAGGACCCCTAATGCTGTGTCAATTAAACCATATGCATTTTAAATGTGCTGAAGTCTGAAGCCACATAATAGGCTACAATCACTCAGAAGAGCTTTTAATAGCATATTACTTAAATCAATCCATGTCAGCTGTCCTCAGACCACTGTAGGGTGAAGGTCTTTTTTGCAGTCTTCCTAGCTGGATGTGCACTGTACTTGGTTAGTGCAGGTTGGCAAAAACAGGATGACTTCCTCTTCCAGGGCTTCCCCAAGTGCTCCTTCCCAGTTGAAATAGAGGCTCACTCCCTCTTAAATACACTGTAACCTTCACTGGTAGTTATTACTGTCAACCAATTTTTAAGAGGTGTCCAGGTAAATATAAAGGGGGTTTTAATGCTGCCATAGCTGCAATAAATTTCCTGTAGGTTGGATAGCTTTTTAATATATTGGAAGTTGCGTCCTTGTAAGTAATCTCGCACTGGTCCACCTCTTCTGCTCACCCCAGCCTTGTGGGATCAGGCCAGAATTCCCGTCCTAAAAGTTTGTCTTTGCCTCCACATGGCTGGACAGATGGGCTGCACTCTTCTGTCCAAGATCTCTGAGCCAGAACAGGTTCCCGGAAGTAGCTTAAGGCTTTTGTCTACAGTGACACCTAAAGATTTTTCTGAGGCTTTGCCTGTGAGCACCACAGAAAACATTCGTGCTGTTGCTGTGGCTGGATCCAGAATGGCAGTGCCGCAGCCAGGAGGCCTCCTTGGTCTCACCCTGGGTCCATCCCTTCCAGAGGGACTCTGGTGCTGGCCTCAGGCTCCACCACCCTTCACTCAGTGGGTTCTGTAGAAGCTGTGTGAAACAGGCCTGTGAAACCATCGATGTTCCCCCGTTTCAGAGGGCGGCCATGCGCACAGCTCCTGCACCCTCCAGGCCTCGAGGATACACTGCTCAGGGCAGCAGCTTCTCTGGCAGCAAAAGGGGCTCCGAGAGCTTTTTTTGCTCATTTTTTTCCTGCAGCATTTTATTGAGATGATGATGGTGAGGCGTGAGACTTTTCAGAATGCTGGGAAAGAGCTCCTTTCTGGATCTTCTGTCTAGTCAGCCTGTCACTCCAGGGCGTTGTGTTACACAGAGGGTGAGCAGAGGCAGCAGCAGCTGTCACACGGAGTTGGTGGTGTTTTATGGGGTCAGTGGTTTCTAGCTTCTGCAAAAGAACCGAAAGCACCTGAATCTGGGCTCCTCCTCAGGCAGGACAAAGGCAGCAGCTCCATAAATGTTTTTGCCATGCCAGGCTCATTGCTCTTCTCACAATTCCCGAAGAGCATGTCTGTCTCATACTGCAAATATTGATCAGCCCACAGCAGGGAGAGAAGTGTATTTCGGAACATGAGGAGGCAGGCCAAACTTGAGTTTCCTTCATGAGTTACCTTGCTATGGGGTTTCTTCTCTCCATGTCAGGCAGTATGTGCTCCATAGTTAACTTGAGAAACTCCAGGGTAGGTTTGGTGATGACATCGGTCAGGGTGAGCCCAAGCTGACCCACAAAAGACTGGAAAGGAGCTGAAGGTAAAACATGCTTCCAATCAGAGTTCATGAAGCCATAGAAAGACACAACTTCCATTTTTAGTTAAGTGCTTGTGTTGCACTGCATTGCATCCAAAACCCTGAGGGCTGGAAAATATGTGGGCATCTCGAGTGCAGTCCAACCTCTGGGTTGCTCAATATTTTTAGCATGTTGTGAAATTGCTTCAGGATGAAGAGTAACTGCTAGAGCCATAAAAATGCACATTTGGTTGGGTCAAAAATGAATAGTGTAAGTTTGGGACTTTTTAGATTTGAAAGTACTGGTCCAATTCTCATTGCCCCTGGCATTGCATCTCTCCAAGACTGGGAATTCTAAAATATTGTTCCTGATTTTGGGGATTATAGAGAATAAGGAAGAGTAGCAGACGAAGGTGAGTCATTGATCAGTGCCATTCCTTTCATCTAAATCATGGGAATATTTTCTTAACTTTCACTCATCCTACCTTTTTTTTTCCTACCTTCATTTTTGTTTTCTACTTCTCTGGTTTGTTCCCATGCCATGTTTTGCTCCATTTTTAGCTGTTTACCACCTTCCACATTCCCTTTCAAAAGATTTCCCAGCATTCTTTAAACTTGCTGTTGCGAAGTGTCACCTGGCAAATCCCACCTTCCATTTCGCTTCCCCAGAGGCACATTTAAATGCTAAATGGGCTCAGTTCTTCTGCAGAAAATGAGAGTTGAGGCACAGAGGGATGTGAAAGGCATCAGCACATGGCTCAGCTCCACGCTCTCTCCCCCAGTGCGAATGCAGAGTGAAGGAGTCATCGCAGCAGTGGGATGGTGAGGGAGAGGCACTGCTGTGTGGCATGTCCTCACCTTCCTCTGGTCCAGGCAGCATCTGGAGGAAGACAACCCACTCAGCTGATGTACTCAGCCTCCTGCTAACACCCCAAGCAAGGACTGGCACCGAGAGAGGCAGGGTTTTCCTTCAGTAAGATACCACCTAGATACTGTAGCATGGCAACAGAATGCCGGGTAGCTGTGCTTGAGATGAAGCACAAACCATTTCTCTGTGTTGCTGTCTCCAAGGAGTAGTTCAGTATAAGTCAGTCCTGTAACATCAGTTTGACACCAACCTATGTCTTTGCCACATTAATTCAATTTATTACCCAGTTTGATCCACACTTTGCATTCTATTTAGGATGCCAGGGGACCTGTTCATCCCTAATGACTGAAGAAGCATTTGTGTTTTATAAGCTATTTGGGACACACCATAAGGAACTAAAAGCGTCTGGTATATTTTCATTGTTAAATTTACCATGTACCCAATTCAGATGCTGTTGAAATTGATAGCAAATTTGCCAGAGACCACTGCAGCTGAAATGCTTTCTGGAATTTAAGGACCCCTGTTAAAAATATTACAGATGTTCTCTCCCCAAAAAGACCTACTGGTCATAAATAATACATGACAAATGTTGTCAAGGGTGGGAAGGAAATTACAAAATGCTATTTTGTTTTTCTGTCTTTTATCTCTAGCTAAACTTTGATCTTAGTAAAGTGTTTCTACCGTCATTTGTAAGACTTTCCTTAGTCTTTACTTGGTAGCACATTAAAATTCAGCTGACTAATTTCACTGGTTTTCTTTGATGTTTTTCCTTCAATGTGAATTACTCTAGATGAAGAGCTGGCATTTGCCTGAACAAAATTCATCTCCTTTTTTCTGCACATTCAGACAAGCAGGAGTTTCCCTGTGCTGTATTTTCCCTACCTATCCTTGCTTTTCCAGTGTATTGCTCTTTTCTTTGCCTACACTCTTCTTTCCAAGTGACCCTTTGCTGTCTCAATATTCAGCTTCTGCAAGTGATGAATCTCTGGAGCACTTCCCAACTCCTCACCCCAGCTGCCCCTAAGGGTTACAGAGATATACAGGACAGTTTCCCTGTTGAGTTAGCTATCAGTATGCTGCCCATCTGTGCTGCTGAAGTCCATACTCCTTTTCAAAATAATGTATTTGTTTGGGAATGAGTACTGTGGAGTTTGGAGTGTGGAATAGGGGATCAGTAGCGTCTGTAAGGGCACAATGGTAAGAGAAGTTTAGAAAAAAAACCAAAAAAATTATATCAGGTCACTGGCTTCTTGCATACTTCTGAGTCATAATTCTTAGTCTGTATTGTTGCAGTGCTTGGGATAGTGGAGGCGCCTGGACCATACAGTTTTCCCAGCTCGATCCCAGGAAAAATGGACATGTCTGGAGGTGCAGCAGGGGCACTTTGGAAGTGTAGCACAACGCACAAAGGCTGGGCCACCGAAGCAGCAGCAGCAGCAGCAGCTCTCCCAGCGAGTTCCTCAGCCACCAGCACAGGGATGATCAGAGACAGACGCGCTCCCCATGTCTCCCACCCACTCACTGCTCACTTGCTCCTCAAGGGAGCAAAGCAAACATATTTTCCTTGTCCCTTATAAATAGACCCCACTGCTGTCAAAACCCTAACCTATGAGCACCATGTGCATATGCTCGTGTACACACACTCAGACTCCACCTGCTTCTCTCTACACAAGATCCGTGTAAACACTCTGCAGAATGAAAAAGTATCTTAAGAACTTCTCAGAGATGTAAAAACGATTGGTTAGAATGCTGTTTACACATCCTACAACTGTGAGATCAAACTACGTGTTGTGGCCCAGGCTTTTTTCCACATTGGGGAGTACTGCCTGTCCTCAGGACAGGAAGATGCTTTTTCACAGGGCAGTGCCAAAGTTAGAGCACAGTGATTTATCCAGGTGGGTCCTCACCATATGGCAGTTTCACCTGTCACACATGCCAGATGATGCTTGATGCTTAGCTAGAATTATCTTTAAGAGTTGGCCATTATATTTTTACAGTCAAACAGTTGTTCGCATTATATTCTAGTAATGTGGTGATTTGACATAAACCAGTGCAAATTAAAAGAGGAATGAATCTGCAGGGCTCTGTGCAGGCAAGGTGATGTGCTGACGAAGAAAAAATATCAGACTTTCCTTTGTGAACAAACCTTGACACCTTGGGACAAATCCATTAAGTGATATTCTGCCACCCAAATTATTTTCATTCAATCCAGTTTCGTCCGTTTTCATCAAACCCTTGAGCTTGATGAAAAAATATGGAGCTTGAACTGTAGAAAGGTTACCCATTTAACCCAACTGATTTTTTTGTGACACATGTATCTAAGGTGTCTGGGCAGACAAGAGGCTGTCTCCTCTAACTTGTCCATCTAGCCTTGTGCTAAAGAGCCATTTGGGGTGCAAAGGGAATTGTGTATTGTTCATTTGATATGCCAGTTCACCACCTCTGGCTACCTATGAGCCAGGCAGCTGCCCATGACACCAGTCAGGGCTACCTGATGCTGACCCTGAAAGGTGTGATGTTCTGCCCTGCAATGCTGTGGACTGGCTTCACTTACCATGACAGTTTTTCTGTTTAACTCTACACATTATGACCTCCTTTGACCCTCTTTCTTTCCTTTTCCAGCCCAGGGCATCTTTGACCATACTGGACTCTAATCCAAGTAAGAAGGGTTTTCTCTCACAAAATATTGTCCAGAGAGACAACTTTCAGACAAATGCTGTGTGTGAGAGCACAACAGCTCTCACCCACAGGGTTATTCTGAGCTCAGCAAATCAATGCTGTCTCTGCTGGGAAGCAGGAAGAAAGTCTCCACTGGCAGAGGAGGGGTGAAGCACTCACTAACTTGTCAGATCACATCATCTCATGAATGCATCATGCAAGGCAGTGTCTCTGAAAAAGCAATTTGACTCTCTCTGCTTCACCATCATGCTGCTGATGAGTTGGTAATTCTGCATATCAGTACCTACATTCTTTCCCTACCCAAGCTGTGGGTCCTTTAGGCCAGATGTACCTGACTGTTGGCTGGTGTCATTGCATGATTTACCACGCACCTGACACCCATTTCATTCTTTTGCTTTGTACTGTGTCTTTCCTCTTGGTACAATTTGCAATGAAACTGCAGCTCTATTGTTTTTTCCACTAGCAGGCAGACAAAACAATCCAGGTCACAGACTGCTCTAGGACAAATGTGGGGAGAAATGATAATTATTTTTGCCTTAACTCTCTGCATGCATGGTGGGAACCACAAGTAGAAAATGTCAGCCTCCTGTCTCAAATTTACCTTCTCATTTCCACATATCTCTTCCTGGTCCTCACATGAATCCCCCTTCCAGCTTTGCTTCTGGAGATTAAGAGAGCTCTGAAGATTAGTACTTTTTCTCAGCTCTATAAGTATTGACGGCTGTTTTCTCCTATTGAATGCAAATTATGTGTGCATCCAAAATGTCGTATTTACCCTGAAGCTTCCCGTTCACTTTCATAACACTGGCCACATAAATCCACTGAGAACAACCAGAAAAATGGAAGCTTGCTGGCCTCAAATTTCCTGAGTTGCTTCCAGGGCACAGAAAGCATTCTCCTTGATATTTATAGGATGGCATTAAAATCTAGGAACGAAATACAAAAATAAACCAAAAATAAGCCCAAAGGGTCGCAGCTTTCTTTGGGTGCATCCACCTGCTCTGGCATGGGCTCCTCTGCAGGCTCCAGGCAGATCTCTGCTCCACCACAAACTTCCATGTGCTGCAGGGGAATCTCAGGTTTGGCCCCTCCTCCCCACTCCTGTTTCACTGACCTTGGTGTCTGCAGGGCTGCTGCTCTCACATGACCTTACTCCTCCCTCTGGCTGCCGCTGCACAGCAGATCTTCCTCTTCTTCTATCCCAGAGGTGCTCCCACCATCACTGATGGGTTCTGCCTTGGCCAGCAGTGGATCTGCTTTGCAGCCAGCTGGGATTGGCTCTGTGGGACATGAGGGAACCTTCTGGCACAGAAGACTAGCACCTTCTCTCTAGCCCCCCTCACTATCAAAACTTAGCCATGCAACCCCAATACAATTAGCTATTTACATAAATGTTGCCACGATGTGTGGAGGAATAAGAAGCACTGAGGACCAGGATCTCGCCAACACTCACAAATAAAAAGAGAAAAATTTTGGAGCTGCAGCCACATAAAATCATTCACAAATCAGAAGATAGGGGCATTTCCAGTGAGTGATTTACTTCATCTAAGACTGGAATAACCTTTTGGGCATACTTTTTCTTTCTATTGGTTTTAAAGGACTGCCATACCTTATACAGATACCTAATGATAGATGGGATACAGATATATAACAAATTGATAAGAAGGTTAAAAATAAGATTAATGTAGGAGACGTGAACAAGGGCATTCACATCTAAGACAAAGGCAACATCCTCAGCAATTCCTTCTTGTAAAAAAGGTCACTCCATAAGCAGCAAATACAACTGAGCCTGCTTTCAGGTACATCGTTCTACTACATTGTCCCCAGCTCCACTCAGAATTTTTATATTTCTTATTACAGTACCCTCACAGCAGGCCATGTCACATTTTTCACCTAACTTTGCCAAGGGCCAGAGGCGGCCAGCCTTGGCACACACAGCCACAGTGCTACATCCATCAGCAAATGCTGCCTGGCTGTGGGGCTGCCACTCTCACTGCTGGGCACACCCCACTGCCAGATCCTCACTGGAATCAACCAGTTACTTTCCTGAGCAGTGCTTTCACAGGAAATCAGACCTGGGTCCAAAGAATGTATTGTGAAGCTAAAGATGGATGATGGATGACAGTAAATGTGCATTTTGTCCTGTGTTTGCCAATTTCAATTTTCTAATTTTAACTCCAATTTTTCAAATTAGATAATTCATGTTTCAGGGTTCTGCTTTGCCTTTTTTTTTCCTTTCTTGAGAAGCAGAAGATTGCTTCATGCAAGGCAATATCAAAGCTGCTCCATTTAAAGGGCTTTTGTACTTCTGCTCTATTAGAAAAGTATTAGAAACTCTTCCTCTACCTGCTTCACTCAGTGTTATGAATTTTAACAGGATAGAAAAACAGGTTGCTTTGCAGAAGCTGCAAATAAAGAGACCCTGTATACTCCATTAACTCAAGAGGCAACACCAAATAAGACCTGTGGAGCATCTGACTCAAAAAATTTCGGGGTAAATCATCAGAGTCACAAGTTAAATCCTACCTTAACGCATGTCTCAGGCACTAATCCCATGTCAGAGAGGCATCCAAGTGCTATCCCGATAATACTTTGTAAGCAGTTCAGAGTGTAACTTTATTGTTTCACATGTAAACGAGGCTTTGAACATCTTGACTCTTCCAATCTGTTTGAATTCATGGCAAAGATGACCTTTAGCCAGACCAGCTTGACTATGATCCCACTGGCTCGTAAAGGTCAGGCAGGTGAGGTGCAAGGGGAGCAGAGGGATGCAGGAGCCAAGGAAGAGACTCAGACATATAAAAAGGGAGTTATCAATTTACTATGTGGTCTGACTGCTTTGGACTCTAGAACTCAGCAACCCAGCTCTGTTCTTGAGTAAAGGCTGCTCTCATGAAAAATACAGAACTTCCTTAAACACAACCTTCAGTTTCTGTGGGTACCCAGACTGTTTGAAAACACAGGCTCCTGGAGCTGACTTGCCATTAAGATTTCAATACTGGTGAAGGCTCTAGAACTGTGCAGAAAGCAAGAGTTTCCTCCTCTGCTGTGCCATGAATCCTGCCTTTCTAGAGAATGTGTGCCATTTTTTCCCACAAAGGCATCTGCAATTGATTTGCAAGTGATCACTTAGCAGAATGGAGGCCTGGTCGACAACACAAATAAAGGATAATAAATGGCAGGCTTTCAGACTCTTCCTAAACCATGCACTTATAATCCAATCTTCTAAAAATTTAGACCAGATTTTCAACTGGAACACTCCATGCTGTCTCTAACCAGTCCTTTAAATGCACATTTAAGAAGTAAAGAAAGATAATCCTGTGATTAATCCCAAGAAATGGGTTCAAGGGGGATCTCAGGCCAGTGGCAGAGCTGGAGATTGGCTTACTGAGTCAGTTAATATGGCTTTACTTGTCAGTGTCTCCATTTCCAAAAGGGCAAACAAAAATTCACATCTCTTTGGTGCTGCCTTAAAGTTTTAGGTTTTTGAAGGGCTTTATGACTGCCAGATGGAGTATTGCATGTTATGGTGGTTTGCTCAAAGTTTAAATAGCTCCTCTAGTGAACTCACAACTGCAGAATTGCCACCTGAAAAAGACAGAAAACAATGGTCATTCCAGAAATGTGAGGAGAGAACACAGACCAAATATTCCTCAAAGTAAAATATTAGAGCTATAAGAATCAAAACTTTTATTTTCTGTGGATGAATACCCAACAGTTCTGTGCTCATTCGAAAATAGTAAACTTTTATTTTTCCATTGATTTAGCTTGAATTTTTTTTTCACTCTTATTAGGCAAAGACAGTGAAGCTTACATTTTCAAAAGTCTTCAAGGAAAATGGCTTTGGGTAACTCCTAGTAACATCAAGGAGAATTGCAAAACTAAAACCTGAACACTGGAAAGTCCTGAAAATCTAGCTTAGTCATAGGTCATAAAAACAAGGACTCTAATGAAAATCTTTTTAAATGCAGTAGCATGAATGTAGAACTAAAACTATGAGCTATAGAGAAATTACAGGGAGACGGTGTCTATCATTTTGTAGGCAAACTGTTTTCGTAGTTAAACCTGTTTGTGCATGCTGGATGATAAATGCCTCCTGCTTTCAAGGAGTCCTTAAAAAGAAATAAAAGACTTTTTAAGAGATGCCTACCAACTCTGTTGCCATGGCAGCTGCAAGCATCAGTGATAACCCAGAATTTCTAGGTTATAATGTGCATGCAACCCCATTAACAAGTTCCACATTGTAGTCCACATTAGTGATAGATAAGGTCATCTGGTGGCTCAGTGTCACAGCTTGGAACTCAATCAGAGAAGATCTAGATCCAAGCAAGGTCTGTTTCTGATACACCCTCTTCCCACACGTTAATGATACACGGTGTGGAAGATGATTATACCTTCTAAAAAAATTTTACCTGAAGTTTGCAGGCTGCCTGTGCTGCTGCAGTCTGCACTTGAAAAGTGGGAGATGGAAGCATGGAGGAATCAGAAAGCTGGGCACAGAGAACTTGAGGTCACATGCAAGGAATCAGGAATAAATACTGTTCTTTTGCTGTCTCTCAGCTGGGTGAACGTTGTTTTCATTACTCAAGCATCAGCTTTTCTAAAAAAAGTCACTGCCAGATTCTTGTTTCCTTTCACTTCAAATCTGGGACATGCCCATCTTTTTTTAAGGCCTCTTTGGAATCAGAGGAGACAAGGACAAAGTACAGAGGGGTGAAAGTTAGGATTTTTCCTACTACTTAGTCTCAGATTCAGCACTGTGAGGGAATTTCCTTCCAGTCATTGGCGTCTTGTGCCCTATGTCATTGGAGGTAAAGGTACAGTTGTTCTCTGCTAATGCTTGTCTCTTACCAAAGGCCTGAGGAGCACCTGCAGCATCTCCAGGGGCAGCAGTGGTTCTGGAGAAGAGCCACCATCCTGCCCCAGGACACTCAGAGCATTCCTGTCCCCCATTACCTTGTCTCTGCATCACCCTTTCCTGTCTGGAAACTCGAGGTGATATTTCCTTTTCCCCCCTGCTGCATGCTCCAGGCCCTTGCTCCATCAGCTGCCTCAAGCTAGTGATGGACCTGCTAAATAAATAATTGGAAGGAATATGAAAAAATAATAAACAGGAAAAATAATAAACAGGAAGCTGCTTCCACCCAGTTCCATGGTGTTTGGGCCTTCTTCTCCCTTGCACACTTGAATAACAGAGCTCCAGTTCAGGAAATGAGCTCTAGCTCAGAAAATGAGCTCTAGTTCTGGCTCTGGAGTACACCCTATGTGCAACTTCCCATTCTGTTTAGATGGCTTTGCTTTTCTGTTGTTCTCCAGGTCCATTACTTCCGTACATTTTTTCAGACCCAAAGAAGTAATTTATCGTTATGTCACATAGTGCTTAAAGTAAATGAAAGGATTATTATGCCTCATTTATTTGAAGCATCTGGAAATGAATGTTTGGTTCATTTGGGTGAGGAGGGAGAATTCCTACTTACTGACAACTTCACATAAATCTCAATCATCTTGAAATACATACCACTGAAATATTTTGAAACATTCAGTGTATCTAAATACAATTTTCTCCTCTTATAATGGAGATTTCCATAAATGGACTGATTATCATACTGATTCAGACTAAAGGAACATGTTTATTTCACATATTTTATTATTCCATTATTTTATTTCAGAATATCTTTTTTGAAACTCAGTTTCTATTGAAAATAATTAATCTAATTCAGATTTTATTCAACCTAAACCGGTCAGTTTTGCTTGTCATGAATCTTTCTATAAGGGACACTAAATAATTGCTGTTCGTCTTTATTCAAGAATTCTCTAATTGATATTAAGGTCTGATTCATTACAATAATTATAAGGTAACACTCAAGTATTTTCTGAAGTCAAGGTAGCAAACTCCCACTATCATTAATACTGGATCTTTGCACTTCTGAATTTTCCAGGATTAAAAATTGGATCCAGATCAGACTTGAATATGCAGTTAAATCTCTGCCACATTAACTATAGTGCGAAGAGCTGATGCATGTATTCTCCTTTTATACTAGCTGTGAGAATATAGATTATATCTAGTTTGTTATAAAAACTGAGACTGGGTTACTAACCCATAAAACCCATGAGGAAATGTGAACCAGGAGAGAGAGTTTCATCTGGACAAATGTTTTGTACTATATGCCTGCCTCACTTTTTATTTTGCATCAGAAGTCCTAGACCTGGAGTTACTGAATTGTCCAACCCCAGTCCAAATAACTTCTTAAATTAACTCACAG
>WAAG01047353.1:0-13144 GCA_013390105.1 Tichodroma muraria | reverse complement strand
TAGGGAAAGTTCTAGCGGGCCTTTGATCCAGGACAACTCCATGCCCAGTGTGCTAGCAATGCTACCAGATCAGCTTTTCCCTTTTCCAGTAACTGCATCACATATCTGTGTGTAAGGCATACCTCATCTGTTTCCTCTTGCTAGACATGAATGTTTTATAGCTCTGTATAGAAATTTTTCAGCAATGAAAATAGAAACGCTGATGTCAATTCTTGATAAGTTACTCGTATCAAATCACATCCCACTGGTAATCAGGCATAGCTCCTTCTTACAGAAGTATTATGTGAATGGATGCCCAAAATAACATTTGGTGTTATCAGGAGTAGCAAGGTTCATCTGTAATAACAATAACTACTGAAAATCCTGCAGGAATAAAAGAGATGATGGTTCATAAATAAATTTTAAAAACTGCATTAATTTATTTTTAATTTCCTTATGTGACTTACTGAGATTGTTGAAACCTCACCATTAAATGTCACCAGTGATAACATAAACTTCAGAAAAAGCAATCGTCATGAATGTTTCAGGCTTTTTCTCCAGCTACAAAAATTATATAAAAGTAATTTCTCAAACGCTAAGATAAAGAGTGCATTATTTTCTTCCATAGTTTCCCTGTAAGTTTCCCTGGAAATGTTTCTTCTGCCACCTAAAAGTCAGCATTTGCCACTATGGTACCAGGTAAATTAGCAAGCAGGATTGAATTCAGTTGTTAGGAAAAACGAGTGTGAGGGCAGTGAAGCAATGCAGGACATCTCTAGGGAAGGTACACATCCTTCAGCCCTGGAGGTGTTTGTGGTCAGGAGTCATGCAATGGTAGGAGATTTTGCCTTAAGATAGGGGCTGCATGAAACAATCTTTTGAGATTCCCTCTAGCCCTATTTTTTTTACAATTTTATGCTACAGCATTTGCTATTACAAATAATTTGAAGGAGTAATAAGTAATCTTAAGTTATAACTGCAGGATAGGAGCAGTTGACAAACATTGAAACCTGTAAATGCAGAGAAAAGGTGTCAAAACTTATGAAAACAATTAAATAAATGACTAATGCTGCTTATTTAATTCAAATTGAATTAAGTCCAGCTGAAGGAAACTGAAATATAATTCCGAGAAGACCATTAGAAACTTAGTGGTGTTTCTGTTTACCTCTGAGCACCCGTTGATACATATGTGTAAATATTCATACGACACACATACATATGGATAGGGATCTTTATTTGGACTGGCTGTAAGGGCATAGCTGTATGCATATAGGTACTGAGTGCCACCTTTGAGATTAAATTCTCAGATCAGAGGCAGGAGAAAAGAACATTTGGGTAATGTAGGTTCTGTCCTCACAATATGCTAAGGCTCTGCTCTGCTCGCCGCGCAATACCTGCAGGAGGAGGCTCCCTTAAGTCTGCCAGGGCTCTGCAGACTTAGTTGGGAGTCAGCTGGGGATGAAGCCTCAGTCATTTGGGAAGGCATTGCTGGGCTGAAGCTCAGAAAACTAACTGGTTCCAAGCTCAAATCTTTGGATTTGAGAATTTAATTTCCACCATTGGTCTCTGGAAGTGATGGTGTGCCCTGAATGAATGATTCTGATGCTCAGAAATTATTAGGTGAGCCTTGGCAGAGAGGGGAAATGCAGCATACCTGTGTGGTTCACAATTCTTTCTCATTCAAGTGTTTGCAAGATTTTCTAGATGGGGAGAGAACTTCAGATTTTTGCCATCTTACTGTGTCTTTGGCTTCACACACAATTTCTGCAACAAAATCCCCATGCGTGGGGAATTACTCAGTACTCACCTCAGCCTCTAGCCTGAACTGTGGCTCTTAGTTTTGGCTGAGTGGCAAGTCCTGCTCTGAAACTGCTAAGCAAAGAAGGCAATTGTACAGCCACACCAGAGCAGGGAGCACGACCTTTCCTTCATATACCATTGCACATGTTACAGCTGTGACAGCTTCTCACACTGGGTCCTGCATTAAGCACAAGGCAGGGAGAGCTATCCTGCAAACAGTTGCTCCAGTCAACATGCTCATTCCCATGGAGAGTCATTGAAGCCGATTTTGCACAGGATTGTCCTCAAGGAAGTAAAACTGGCACTTGAAACAGCCCGGGAGAGCATGCTTCCAGGAGGTCTCATTCTCAGAGCCCTCTGCAGTTATACACAGTGTCCACAGAAAGGACTGCAGTACTAGCAGGAATTAAATTCTCTGTGCCAGACAATTTTAGAACCTTATCCTTCAATTTTTCTTCTTTTTTTTTTCTCCCCATCCTTAGATCCTAAAGGGCAAAGACATTGATAGGCAGCAGCTAGGCACAGAACTATGCTTAATCAGGCAGTCTCTATGTATTGGATTTCCATATACAAATTCATAAGCAGTGATGACATTTCGAGGGGTTTTCTAGAATTTCTATAACCTTTCTCCCTGTATCTGCTGTGGATGCTAATGGAGACATGAGTGCGTCAACTATAACAACATTGCTGTTCTGAAATTTTGCCTGTGGTCCCATCCATCCAGCCATTAGAACCATCCAGAAATCCTATATATATATATAAAACTTTCAGAATTCATCTGTGAAAAATTATTAGAGCAAATAGGTTGTGTCAGAGAAACTGTAGATATGAAAGAAGCTCAGTTGTTCAGGAAGATTTACTAAAATTTATTGGATCTTGATCAAATGCAGGTGCAATGGCCTTCCATTGCCAGGAGGGAGAAAGCAAATCAGAGCACCATAGAGAGAATGGGAACCTGCCAGTGGCTGCTGCCTTGCTTTGTGTGAGGCATGAAGCTGTGCCACAGCACACAGATAACACTGCTTGAGGAGAGTGGGAAAGGGAGACCAGCCAACCCATGGCTGAGCTCTGGCAACAGCTGAGACCAGAACATTCCTTTTCAATTGAATTTTCCTGGCATGCGGCTTCCAATACGTTCTCCCCTAGAACTGCAGGGAAAAAACAAAGTGGTTTTAATATCTTCCAATCTGAGAAAAAAAAGAGGAGACATTACCATGCCATTCCATTGCTTTATTGGCTTATGGAAAGAAAGAAGAATTTCTTTTGATCCCACACGAGAAGAACCATGTCTGGTTCTCATTGTGAATTCAAAACCCGTGCACAAGGAAAAGGAAACCAAACTTTCTGTAGCTCTGTCCAGGCAGATCATACAGGCTCTGTCCAGGTAGGGGCATTCACATATTGCCTGATTTTGCCAAGAAATGCTTTCCAACAAGCCCATCCCATACATAGTGGAGTAGGGGAGGTCTGTTCTGTTGCAGTTTTGAGTCACTTCAGTATTACCATGGGTTTATCCCAGTAAAAAGTTTGATGTGAATATAATAATCCATGGGTATAATTCATTAGTACATTAAGCACTGATTCCATCTCTTGGGACACTGAACATTGAGTTTCTCTTTAAGTTCTTCTAAGTGTACTCCTTCACAGCACATCATGAGCTTCACTAAGCAGCTCAACTCAGCAGCCTGTGGTCGGCATTCCAAAAACATGGAAGGAAGCATGAAAACATGAGTGTATATGCAAAGCATGTATGAGAGAGGGCAAGTAGGGGATTGAGAAAGAAAGGGAGAAATAGAAAGAGAAAACGAGAAAAAGAGAGAATAGAAGGAAGACAAGGATGGAAGGAAGAGAAAGACAGGAGAGCAGAATAAAGAGACAGAAATGTCAAGCAGGAGGGTCTGCTATCTTTTGCTATTTCTATTCCATGTTTAGTTTCTGAATTATGTTGCTCAAAAGCCATTTTGCCTTGTTATGAAAAAAATACCTGGGCAAAAAGATACCCTTTAAAGAAGTACAAGGATTTCTTAAGGACATATTATGTGTGCAAAGTGTTTGTTTGTCACATTATTGGATTCTTATCTGGGCATTATTTAAACTGTTTCCATTGGGCACAGGTCTTTTTTATAAAAACCCACCCACTCAGATACCATATTAAAACAGGCTATCCGATTTCTTGGCATTGTCTCATTCACAAATCCCCCTTGGCTTTAAGCCAATATGTTTATCTGCTTTATCCAAGTAAAAATAGATGCTCCTCTCAGGTTTTGCTAATATTCTACCTGGAACTGAAGTCAGGCTGCCAGATCTAGAGTTACCGAGTTTTCTTTCTGGTCTGTTTAATGATCACAACATTTCTGTTCTTTCACTTTGTCTTGTTTTCCAAATTTTGACATTTACAGAAGCTTAGACTTTCTTCTGAACATGTGCAGAAGTGTCAGTGTTGCTAGAATAATTGTATGATACCACCTCCTCAACAATTGCCTAGGCTTTTTTGTCGTTGTTATTGTACCCTTGTAACAACTAAGGATTGTCAAGTCCTAAATCTCTTGCTGTTATCCTCTTGCATCAGTGCTGTGCTGTGCTGTCCTCCTGTACAAAGTTAGAGTTTCCATCTTTTTCCTCCCTTTCTCTTTTTCCGGTGTAAGAGGTCTAGGATGCAGCTTCTGTGCCGAGCTCTGTGGAACGGGTGAGAGTTAAGCTCGGCTGGGACAGGAGTGAGCAGAGCCGGCGGTCCGAGTCGGAGGCGAACCTCCGAGCAGAGGGATCCTCCTTGCATCACCCTTGCTTCCAGGAGTTACGGGGAAGAGGGGAAGTAATCTGCCACTAATCTGCTTTCTCACGCTAGCTTAGGCACTCTGCGGGGCAGGCCGTGGCGAGGGGCAGAGCCAGCCACTGCAGGTGGTCTCTTCCTCCCCAGCTCCGAGCGGGCTCTACTGCAGGCTGCTCTCTGAACCCACTGACCCAGCTGGCCCTGCTGTGCGCAAAAGGCTTCTCCTTCCTCTGGTACTCACTCTGAATTAGACAGCTAGAGGAGCGCCTAGTTATACTTTTAATAAGTGCCAAAGCTGCAGTGATTGTTCAAGTCTTGTCAGAGCCTCTTGGCTGGAGTAATCATGGAGCCTCTCATTAAACAGAAATCCTGTGTTTTTGGCACAATATGTGCTTCTAGTTTCTAGCAGGGAAACAGCTGTCCTTCCTCCAGAGCTCTGGCCATGGCCAAGCAGTGGGGAATAAAGAGATAAACACAAATTAAAGGGACCTTTAAAACAGCATGCAGGAAAGCCTAGGGCTGTTGCAAAAGCTTGGACCCACTCCTGTTTTATCTGACTTTAGAAATGTCCTCTCTGATTTCCAAGAGCACAGTGACTACTATGCAAAGTGGCCCTTGCCTGCGGCTGCCCAGACAGCGGGTGCCTCCTGCCTGGCGATTCCAGGGATAGTATGAAGACTTCCATCGTGCCATCACCTTGACATCATCAGGAACAGCAACTGCTTGTTCTCCTTGTGATATATTACTCCGAAACAACATAAATGTCAACTGGCTGCCTGCACAAAATGCACTGGGAGAACACAGCATTGCTCTGAGCCTCGGGCTTCATTCTGGGCCAGCTGAAATGCTGGTATCTTTAAATAATTAAACAGAAGAAGAATATTGCAATGCAAGTAATAGTTAAAATCAAATTCACTTTTTATTTCTTGTGCTACCTCCTCTTTCACATTGCTAGGAGGATTTTCCATACATTCTTACCTCTTGGTGCCAGCCAGTTTCGGGTCGCTTGTGCTGGTCCTGGTCACTGGCATAAAGCTGTATTCATTTGTCTCAGAATTTTGTCTGAGAAAATGGTATTAAACAAAAAACTCTAAATGCTACTTCCTTCTCACTGCAGTGGGTGCCTTGAGACGCTGTTTGGCTTTGAGGGAAATGGTTTGTAAAAAAAAGTGAGAGTCAGTCTTTGTGTTATCATCAAACATCCATCAAAAAGGGAACCCAGGGCCATTCTTGAATGACAGAACTATCTTTGGCAAAAAAAATCTATAAAAATAATAGAATTAAATAGAAATCTTTGTATGCTTCAACAAAGTGTTACTATTTTTCTGTCATGACTTCAACAATTTTGTAAAAAATGAGTTCTTTTCACAGAAACATGTGTTTCATACACTACAATTATCGTAGTTTGAAATCACATAAATAATTGCTCATGATAAATGCAGTTAAAGTGTGATCTTAGGAAAACTGAAGTTTTAAAAGCTGTCTCTTAAGTAGGCATAACCTATGTTCTAGTCTTGACAAGACACCTATTCCTTTTCTTCAGTTCCTGGCTGGGGGCTTGGAAACAGATTTGTGACTGTTCTCAGGACAATTCAGAAACAGCAGATTAGAGCTGAGCCACCAGATATTCAGAGATTAAATCTGAATGCATGGCTGTCAGTTTTAAGAGAACTGTTTCAAGGACTGATTACAGTATAGTCACAGTAACACAGAGCTCCGTACAGCCTGCGAAACCCCTCTAAATATCTATCTAACCTCTTGTATGGGTTTTGAAACCTGTACTGTATTCCTGCCTGCCACAGCTAAATCTACCACTACACAGTTTAAATACAGGTAGGTGTCCTTTAAAAGGATAAGTTTACATGGCAGGACCTACAGTGCACTTATCACTAGAGTGCAAGTTCTTGTGTTTAAGTTAGTGGACCCATTCTTGCAAACACATTTATTCACAGAATTGACATGTTCACTTGATGCTGATATTGTGCATGGGGCTCGTTTTTAGTACGTGGACAGAGTCAGCATTTTGCAGAGCTTGAATGTACATATCTGTAAATTCAAGAAATATGAAAAAGTGTACCTACCATGCATAAAACTGGGATGTTAAGGCTTCCAGGAATAATGCTGAAGTAAGAAGTATTGTTTGTTATTGTACTCTTAGGAAAAAATTTACAAACTAAAGGAAAAAATACTAAATTCATGAAATGCTCCCATTGCACAGAAAAATAAATTCTAGTAATAGCAAAAGATTAAATTGTAAAGATGTCTGCATTACACTATGTGTTTTACTATATTTTGTGGTTATGTCATATTTTCTGTCTAAGTAGTTTTTCTTTTCATCCTGCAACAGGGTATTAGCTTTTGTTTTGTGGTTATGAGTTCCTGGGCAATTGCTGAAAGTCAAAGGAGTCTGGGGAATTGCGCCCATAATGCAATGCAAGAGACTTCATTTTTTATACATTTCTTCTGACACCATGGGAGCTGTATTTACTAGAATAATTCAGCAATCAGAGTTTTATCGTAATGCTTCAAAGTAACAGCAAACCTCTGACAGCTGCAGCTGTTTTCAGACTCTGTAATGAAATGGAAGATGAGTCAGACTGACACTGTGCCAAGGGATACTGCCAGTGCAATACAACCTCCGTGATACCTCCAGTGAGGAAGGCAATGTCAGTGAAGAGGAGGTGTCTGGAAAGGTTGAGCCAAAGTAAGCCTCACTGCCAGACCTCGAGAAAGGAGCTACATCCCCCAGAAAGGAAGTTGGTAGATTTAGACCTCTTCAGCTGGGTTTGGCACTATCAGCTTCCCCAGCTGAATGAGCAGACCTTATCTGCTGCACAGTGCTCACAGAGAATGTGCTTGAGGACGTGCAGGTCTGCTCGTAGCAGAATCACTGCGTTTGAAGGGCCTCACTGACTCGGAGATGCGTCCTTCAGTGCCTTCTTCCAGCAGCTTCACTGCACAAAATGTTGTGAAAAGGAAATCTGTGGAGACTGGGAAAGCCAGATGTATGAACAGCATTAAAGCTGTGGGCTGCACATGCCAGGTAGCAGATTCTGAGATGAAGATTTTTTTGCTTCAATGAAAAAGAGAAGGAAAAGTTTAAAAAGCAGCTGTGGTGGATTATTCCATCAATAACAGAACAGCATTTAGCTAATTAAACCCATCAAAATCTAAAGGCACAATCCAGCATAATCTTTGCTACAGAGAAAATGTCAGAATATTTTCATATTATCAGAAATAATTTAAAAAAAATCAGATTTCAAAATATCAGAATATGAGGTTTTGTAAGATAACTTCTCAGTTCTTGGCATTATAAGTTTTATTTTATCAAATGGTATGAGCCATCTGCTAAGCAGCTCAATAAATGGAATCTGAGATACATATGCAAATGTCTAAAGGGCATCCCAGATAGAGATTACTACAAATTCAGGTATTATGTTGTTATTAAGAAGGAGAGAGAGCGCATTTGGATCCCCCCAGTCATCTCAGTAAGCACACTTTGCTCTTTGATATGCTCTCAGTTGCTGAGTAAGTAAAATAGTACTTGGTGTGAGCTTGCTGGCTCCTGGTAGCACCATTTACTAAATGGTGACAAAATTAAGGGCTAGTATTATTTACAGTAGACCTTTCCTCAATAAGTTCGTCAGTTTTTCCATGCAAAATGCTAAGGGCAGAAAGGTTAATTTAGTGTCTAGGGCAGGATTAGAAACCAGCTTTATAAGTATACAAGGACCCTGCATCCTGTCAGAGCCCGTTTAGTCTGCAGTATTTGCTAATGTGAGATCCCTTGATGATCAAGAGTTAAAATCTTGTTTAATTCGGTTTCTGGCTAACTATGGGCAGCTGGATGTTCCTTAACATCTGGAAACACAATGGCTGATGCACATTTTTTAGTGTAATTCTGTATGGAACTATTTAGACTTCTGAGAAATGAGCACCTGCAGAGACAGCTGAATTATTTTTTGACAAAACTTTTTCTTCTTTTGTAAGAATCAAGAGATGGCCACCCTTGCCCTTCTTTCTGCACATGCTAAGAGATTGCACCCTTACCTGGAGGGCAGAAGAGTTTCTTTGGAGTAAGATGGATTTTAGATTCTCTTTGAATTCCCAGAGGATCTCTTCCTACATTCCCACCAGCACCTGCCCCAGGGAGCACTGCTAACTTCAGTGGGATCAGTCCCTGGGGAGAGCACACTTGTGTGCAAATGTGTGTTCTTATTCCAGAACTGTGTGATGAGTATGGCTGACTGCACTTGTTGGTTGTATTATGCTGCCTTACAGTAGAGCTATTTCACTTATTCAGTCATCTTCACTTATTCATGTCATCTTCAAACTAAATCTCCCTTTATGCTTTAACCTCATTGTGT
Organism: Tichodroma muraria; assembly: GCA_013390105.1. NCBI lineage: Eukaryota > Metazoa > Chordata > Aves > Passeriformes > Sittidae > Tichodroma > Tichodroma muraria. The sequence continues at coordinate 4,228 of WAAG01047353.1, read as the reverse complement.
AACTCAAGAGAGGCTTAAGTTATCAATAAAATCCCTCCAATCTTTGGTACTTTACATTGTTTTGAATTTTTCACTGCTTGCTTCTTCATCATGCCAAATTGTGTTTCATGTTTTCACTCTCCCAAACCCTGAAGATGCCATAATCCAGACTCAACTTTCTTTTCTTGCATCTCTTTCATTCCACCTATCACAACACCCAAATGTTTTCTTTCACGACTCCCTCTTTCTCTGAGACATCTGGTAGAAACAGAATTATATTTTAGTTGTAGTTCACAACTCTTTCATCTTGCTTAAAATCTTCTTTAAGCCTTTATTGTCCTGAAAAGACTAACTCACTCTGAATTACGACTATGTGTGCCAGTACACACAGACATCTTACAGACACCTGACTATCAGGACAACGACTGTCATCCTGAGATTTGTACAGCTCCCAGATCAGGATAAAACTGACCTGTGTGGTGTGCCACAGGTCAATGATGAGGAAGCCAGAGGCAGACTTCTCCCAATTAAATGATTTTCATTATCACTGGCAAATGGAAATTTGCTAGGAGATTTTCATCCATTTTCCTCAATTCTGTAGGTAAGAACATTACAGTGGAGACTGGATGGTTCAGGGTGACAATAAGAGAGGACAGGATTAAAAATTCTGTTTTTCATATTCACTATTTAGCAGTACATGTTCTCTTGGCATGTATTCAGCACATTTTAGTATTGAGCACTGTCCAGCTGAACTGGCCAACATGCCCATAGGAATGGTTCACGAGGAAGACTCATGAGGAAGAAACATTGCAACAAACAGTCTGTGACTCTGGCTGGCTCCTTTTGGGCAAGGAAAGGGCTGGACTGCCACTGTCTGCCTGAGAAGTTCATACAAAAAAGCATTTTCAGCCATCTAAATGATCAGTTTACTGCTGATACTTTTCAAGCAACAGCAATTTTTTTTTTTTAATTTAATTCTTGAAAGAAAAAAGTTTTTCATGCATGTTAAGATGCTAGTAGAAAGCACACAGTCTTCCTGCTTATGCATTTCATGTTCAGGGAAAAAATCCTGTGGAAGTGATCCCAGAAGGGTAATTTAGCTGGTAATAAGAAAGCAGTGATGGCATAGTGCACAAATGCTGTTCAACCCTGTTTGGGCTTCTCATGTTTGTATCAACATCTACAACAGTTTGTATTGTTATGGTTCCAGACTGCTAATACCCTAAGCCTCAGGCTCTAACTTGAGCAGGAAGGATTTATTTTTGGAAGAAGAATTTTTCCCACAGAAGGGTGCCTGCAATACCAACTTTTTTTATAAAACATACAAATTAAATTAAAAAATTTCCCCAAAATATCATTGTGTCTTTGAGAAAGGAATAGTCAGACCCCAGACTGTAAAGTCTGTGCACTGAGATGCACTGCGCTGCCAACATCGTGTGCAGGAGGTGGAGAAGAGATGGAGCTGAGTAGCTCATGTCTGCACAGAGGAAAGGCTTTGGCTCACACACAATTCTGGGGTGCACAGCAGCAGCCAGGGTGAAACACCAAACTGCTGTGGCTGCTCAGGGAGAAGCTGCACAAGCACTGGGGTTTGGTACATGTGAGGCAGCTGAGAGGAGCCTGTGGATGAGGGGGAAAGCGCATGAAAGGCCTTACTTTTTGGGTATCCAATATATTGTTGCAGTTACAAGCCTAAAAATGTCTCATAATCATTGATCGCTGTGAAAGATGCATTGAGAAGGGCTCTCTGGGTGTCTGCACTGGAGCACTGATGTGTGGGCTGGTCACTGTAAGGGTACCATCACCAAGTTCCAAACTATGAGCTACCTTATCCTAAAATTCTCTTCTGCATTGCCCAGTAAACCTCATTAGATAAGTGGCAGTGCCTCAAGATAAGTGTCTAGTGCCATCAGGGATGCCTGCAGTTACTAATTCATCTGAAAGAGATGGATTTGGCACTGATGACCCAAATGCTCTGCAGGGGCAGTGGAAGGCTGTGACAGATACCAGAGGGCACTCACAGATGGATGTGTGAGATTATCTTTAAGCAACTGAACTGAGACCTGTGACCAGAACTCCACTGACTCCATGGCTGGGAGAGATGAGTTCAGATGCAGAATCTGGCAGTTAAACTTAAGCACAAGGGATCTCACCCCAAAGGCCAAAACAAGTGTTTATTCTGAATGTCACATGTGCAGCCCAGGGTAAAAATGAAATATATCCCCCTGGGATTTCTCTCTCAACTTTTAAAGATCCAGGAAGCAGCATATACCTTGAGACTAAGAGTCAAGGACAAAGACCAAAAATCACATATCTGGGCTCCTGTCTTTGATCCAGAACCTCACGTGGATCTTTGAATGCCATTACTTATCTGTGATTATTCCTTTTTATATAAAATATTCTTTCTGGCCTATTTTAACTTGACTGTTTAGTTTACTTTCACCAGGCTGTTTGTGAATCTTAGTTAATGCAGTAAGTCCTTGCTAACCGATAGTGTCTTTTTTAATTTTCAGTCTTACCTATGCATGTAACATTTTGAGTTACAGCCTATCTTTAAAATTAATGCTGGATCATGTCCAAAAATTTGGAGTCAGAATCTTTTATACACGGGGTTTTCCCCAAGGAAATCTCCTCATCATGTATTGAAAAGACATCACTAACATGCAGCCCACCCAGTGCTGACTCGGAGTGAATAGAGGTTACAAAGACTTTGGAAACTCTAGTGTAGAGAGGCACTGTGTTGGTGTTAAAGCCAGAAGGTGTTCATAAACAGAGCCAGGCTGTTGTCACCACGTTCCTGTCATTCAGCCGTTCAGATTAAGTGTGTCACATAAAAGATGACTTTCACTAGTGCAGAAGGCGGGGACGTCGCTCCTTTCATCATGTGATGTCCCTAGGAAGAGGGTAAATCACCTTGAGCATCTGTCAAGCTCAGAGGGAACTACAGAGTTCTGAGGGTTGGCCAGGCTCACAGAACAAATGGCAAAAACTGAATAAACCTTGGCTTTTAGTGAGAAGGTGAAGGCCTCTACCAAGGCAGAGATGCATGGCTGATTGTTGCAGGTTTGCTTTGAGTCCTGCCTATTCAGTCAAGTTCCTGCAGGCCGTGGTCACTCTCCTCAGTGAATTGATAGGACCCCCCACTGGTTCACTGATGTTTGAAAGGAATTTGAATTTTTCCATCTGATACAAAGGAAAAAAAATATTTGGGTAAATAAAGAAAAGCTCTCCGTGAAACAGAAGTTTTTGGAATTAAGAGACCTGTATATAATAATTCACACGTATCTCTATTATCTTCCAGAATAGGAAGTGGATGTTTATAAACTGTGGACCTTGGACACAACAAGGATATAATTTCCTGTTAAACTTAACACTATGTGTGTGTAGGCTGCAGCTAGGAGAGATAGTCCCACTCTCCTGCAGCATGCTCCCTTTTCCAAGTCTAGTGATCACAGGGCTGATAGAGGACATTGCTTCAGCAGGCTCAGCCAGCAGAAATAAAGTACTGCCTGCTCCAAAAGAGCTGGATCCACTCAGCTCAGTAAGCAGAACTAACCTATCCTGCATAGTTCCAGCACAAGGAAGAGCAGAAGGCCTCCTGCCAGAGGAAGGAAGAGAGAAGGGAAAGGACAATGGGCCCATTCTGACTGCAGCAGTCCTCAGCAGCACTGGGTGATATGTATCAGGAAACTATAGGATGAGTATGTCAAACAAATTAGCCAAGTGCATATAGTGTTGTAACTATAGTGTACTTATGCTGAGGACAAGTGTTTTAATAGAAAAAAGATGAAACCAGCCCCAGCACTTGGCACCTTTTACTCCAGCAGCAGTATCTTTCAGGCAGTGTAGGCAATAATATCATACCACAGCAGCAATTAAGATTGAGGTTCCACTGTGCAAAGTGGAACTTATGCACACTCCATAGGTTCCCAAAGGAAGCAAAGAAGATGTGATGAGAGCTGCGGGCTAAAAGAATGGGATATCAACCCCAGTCTACCAAGAAAGAACTAAGGTATATCCCAGTTAAGGAAGCTGCTTAGGATGATGCACATGAACTCCTTTAGACACCTGGGAATTGAATGTATTTCTGTTAAGTATTTTCATAGGATTAATACAGTGCACGGGTCACCTGAGATGGTAGTAATCTGAATAAGAACAGCTACTTTTACAGTATTTCCAGGCTATCAAATAGTTGATGTCAAAGTTTTCAGCCCCTTCACAATGGCATTTAGACAGTTTTCTTTGAATG
>WAAG01047350.1:0-12846 GCA_013390105.1 Tichodroma muraria | reverse complement strand
AGGCCACACCCTTAAACTGGTGTAGAGTTTTGGGCCCCTTACTACAAGAAAGATGTTGAGGTGTTAGAGTCAGAAAAGGACAATGAAGCTGGTGAAGAGTCCGTAGCACAAGTATTGTGGGGAGCAGTTGAGGGAGCTGGGTTTGTTTAGTTTGGGAAGAGGAGGCTCAGGGAAGAGCTAAGTGCTCTCTACAGCTTCCCTGAAAGGAGGTGTAGTGAGATGGGGGTTGATTTCTTTCCCCAAACAGCAAGATTAGAGGAAATGTCCTCGAGTTGCTTGAGGAGACATTGGACATTAGGAAAAATTTCTTCACAGAAAGGGTTGTCAAACATTAGAATGGGCTGCCCAGGGAAGTGGTGGAGTCACCATTCCTGGAGGCAATTAAAAGATGTGCAGTTATGGCACTTGGGGACATGTTAAGTGATGGACTCAGCAGTGCTGGGCTAAAAATTGCACTCAATGACATTAAGGGCCTTTTTTGAATTAGATGAATCTATGATTCTATTATATTATTCTGTAATTTTATGATTTAGAAAAATATTAATTTTTAAGCTTCAGCTATTTTAGGAGGCAAAATAATGAAAAAATCCAAACACATCCATAAGTAACGCATATCAGTCAACATGTCAGATGTATTTTAAGATAATTGATTAAATTTTGGGAGTCTTCTAGATATTTCTTATAATTTTTCAAACGTTGAAGAAAGTTTACAAAAGTTCTTTGCATGTATCTTTAATGATCCATTTGTAATCAAACATGCAGTCATTTATTGTGAAGATTCTGGAATTGCCATCAGTTACTGGCTAGTTTTCTAAGGTAGAAAATAGAACAATTTTTCTCTTTCCTCCCTCTTAAAAAGCTACACCCCTCTGCTGTTTGTACATATAACCTAAATTTTAACCAGCGTGCTTTGACATAGGTAACTGGTTAGCAAACAGACTTATGGCTGTGCCCCTCCTCAGTAAATCCATGTATGCTCAGTGAAACTGCTTCAGGCCATTTTTCAGTTACACTCTCTATTGGCTGCATCCCTGGCACTGTTAGGAAATAAGTAACACTTCTGTAGGGATAACCTAATTTCTATTTTACAACCCCGAGTGTGCTGGTCACTTTACAGAGGAAGAACTGCTGACCCGTTTCCTTGCCATTGCAAGTGCCATCTTCTCCGGTATACGCTTGGTCAAATATTCCACTCTTTTTAAGCACGTGTAAAGGATTACAGAAACCTCTATGTTCATCTCCAGAGAGCAGCCAGAAAGGGTTAAACAAAATCAACCCTGACAATACTAGAAACAGTTCTCTCAGTGTGTGTTGGTTCACTGCTCCACAGGGCATAGCAGATGTTGTGTCTGGTAGTAAGAAGGGCCCAGGAGGTGTGAGCTGTCAATCACTTTTTTTCCTAACTACAGGCTGTGCTATGGATATGAAGCACGACTAAAACAATCTGTCTCAGCTGGGGTGTGTGAGGTATCAATAACCCTTGGCAGAGGTGTCAAGAGCCTTGCTGGAATCAAACTACCCTGCTGACCAGCTGCTTAGCAAGTTAACAAGGCAGCATTCAGTGCTCGCTGCCCTCCCAGCCCAACAATTAACACAACTGGAGCGGGGCTCTGCTGAAATGCAGGAGGAGCCTCGCCGCATCGCCCTTGCGCTGGCGACAAAGGGATGCAGAGTTCTTTATTCAGAAGCATCCGTAACAACATGTGAGGAGTGAGAGAAACTAGGGCAGAGAACATGTTTTATTCTCAAATCAAATATGCAGATAAATATTAGCAGTATTAGACAAATCTGAAAGGACTGAGGAGAAATAGATTTGTAAAGTATTTTCACTTATGAGGCCAGTAGCTATAGAGCAGGCAGGGAAAAAGAACTCCAGTAAGGAATAAATAGTTCTGGGAAGCTAGAGTAAGGTAAATTTAAACAACAGCAGGAACAAACAATGTAATGAAAGAGTTCTGAGGCGGTAGTAATCCAAACAAAAGCTGCGTAGTGGCTTGTTACAATCATCCACATGGCTGGTTAGAGTATTATAGAACAACCAGGTTGTAAAATGAACAGGCAACAGTTGGAAAGTCTTAAACATTTTGCACTCATGGGTCATGTACTACTCAGCCTCATACCAGTATAAACTTGGAAGTAATGCCATTAAAATCAATGGATTCACGGTGGTTTAACAGAGAAGGATTGGGTCCATTTGTAGAAAATGATTCAATTTTTCATTTTACAAATTGCTAACTCCAGCTTCTGGAATTAATGTTTTTCCTAAGCCCTCAACACATTTTTTTGTTTTGTTTTGTTTTGAAAACTGAATTACTTTCAAGTCTTTTTGTATTCTACATTGCTTTATTTTGTGGTTTTGTTCTCAAGGGTATCAACCAGTGATTATATACTGTTCCATTCTGAAAAAAAACCCCAAACATGCTGTACGGCAAAACATGAATATTAGCTTTAAACAATTTAATGTTGTTTGTCTTTGCTTTGAAATTCAATAATGCCATCAGCCCACAAGACCTTTTAGAGCAGAGTATTTCACACAGTGAAAGCTGCTTTCTGCTACAAAAGCAGAGCAGCTGTGGCTCCTGCAGATACTCTTAAAGACAGATATAATAAAACACTGGGAGGGAGTAGGTCGACACAGGAGCATGAAACGGACGAGATGAAGCCCTTTGTCACAATCAAATAGGCTGTAAAGTTACTATAGTAACATACAGTATTAAGCTCCAGGTGGATTGACTTAATGTTGACTAAACAAAAAGAGGTTAATGAAAACCAAACCAATAATTATTACACTCTCTCTACCAAATGTTTGCCAGGATGCCATTATTTTGATTTAGCCAAGCTGCACAAAACGTGGTGGGGTTACTTTCTGTTCTGATGAGCATTTCCTCTATAAGAAATCCTGTAAAACAAAAACAAATTCAAAATTTTAAGAAGGAAGGGAATGGGTTTGCTATGCCTGTGACAGACACCAAGGCAAAATCCAGGCAAAAGACCATGATGGAATTAAACTGTGTCAAATATTATTTTTTTAATTTTCTTTCTCCAGGATCACCACTTCCTTAATGTGAGAAATGTGCAGAAGAAGGGGATGTTCAAACTAATCATGACCTACCTAGCTAAATAAATGATGAATGGAAAAGATACATACATTTTGAGACTTTGTTTTTATCTTCCCTGTAAAAACTAGCCTTTGCATCTAAAAATCTATCAGGAGATATTCCACTAATTACAAATTGATTCTTCAAAAGGAAGCAGGAATTCAGCTGGTTGTTTTCAGGAATTCAGTGTTTGTTTCTCTTTATATTTTTTACTGTAGAAAGAAAATGCCTGGTAACTTATGAATAAGGTGTCTCTGGTTGCTCGTCCACCCTTCTCTTTTAGCTGTGTCAAGGAGAGCACTTTGACCTCTAGATAAATCCCACAGTGTTAGAAAAACTTCTCTTAGCTCCAAAGGCCATTTCTTTCACTCCATTTCAGTCTAGGAATTAAAAAATCTGAGGATTTAAGTGAAATTCCTAGTTTTATTCTGAAACTTCTGATGCTGTCAGAATTCACACCTTCTATCAGAACTGTAATTTCAAGTGTCTCTGGTATAGTTAGTGAACTCCAAGCTGCTGCCCTATAAATCTTTAAAGGTTGCTATTCAGAGAGAGAAAGAGATCATATTGGATCAAACTGAGTAAAACAGAGTGGGTTGTTCTTTCATAAAAAGTAATAAGTACAAATCAGAAACACACTTGGATAGTCACTGCAAAACTGTCAAAAACCTCTCATCTGTGTCATAAACTTAATCTTAATAAGACTTGAAATAATTCCATACTGTCAAGGATAAAACATGCTCACGGCATTCAGGACATGAAGTGTAGCCTTGGTTGGTTAGAATAAAAAAAAAAATTAAAAAAGAAGTTAAAAAGGAAGACAAAAGAGGTTTTAATTATCAAAATTGTGAGATGGTTTTAAACTGTACATGGTTCAAGAACACCTTTGGAAAAGACAGTACGTGAAGGATAGAAGCAGGAAATATCTGAAGCTCCAAATATTTAAGGGGTTCCTGTGATTATTACAGCCTATCTTGGCTGGATATAGCAGCCAGGAAAGCGATATCTACTGAAAGGTGAGGGAAGGATTAAGCAGCTAGCCAGAGCTTTCTGGCAAAAAATCCACAAGGGTTACTATTTTCAAAAATTTCTTTTCTGTAACCTGGTGGAAATGTAATGTGGCTGCATCCTTGGAAATGCAGTGAGGTGTGATCAGAGTAACAATAATCAAGATGAGAGGCAGTCCTAACGGCTTCAGTGGAGACAAATATCACTTGAAGAGGCACCAAGCACCCTTGTTAAAATCAGTTCAGGAATAGTTTCCTTTTGGATTAGATTTATAGAAGTACTTGGCACAAGCTGGAGCCATCCAAAGGGTAGCACTAGAATATGACCAGCTTTCTCGAGGGCAGACAGATTCTGCGTATCCATGAAAATAATGATGATAATAATAATGAGCGTAAATACAAAGACTCATGTCTTCCAGTTCCCCTGGAGTAGTACTGGCTCTCATTAATGGTTATGGTATGTCACAAACTATTATGTAGCTGGATGAAAAAAAATATTTGAAGATCTCCCTGTAATTATTTAAGATGTCTCTGCAAAGCTGGTCTGATTGAATGTTCTAAAGACCCAGTGTTATACAAAGAGAATGTCAGAGGAATGTCAGTGGTCCAGAAAGTGTCTTGCTTGAATCTGCTTGTACATATTCTTGAAACTGCATATCTCATTCTGACATGTCATCTGTTTCCTAAACCTAAGTAGGACCCCAGATGGCTGCCACCAACATGGTTGTCTGTATCTTCTTTAACTCAACAGAGGTCAGTTGGGCTATTGAAGAAGAGCATCCAGTGAACTGTAGCCTGCAGTTCAGAAAGCTGGTGTAGGCACTGCAGATCCCATAAAGATCTAGCTTGTGAATCAGGAAGAACAAAAGGACAATGAAGGCCCACCTCAAATATTTATGCCCTGGCACATGAGGACAGCCTTGCCCAAAAAGGGCAGGGTATTCAGAAGGCACAAGAACAGACCCTGCACTCTTTAGGAACTGGTTACCTTAACGGAAGCAGAAGTGGAATCCATATAGGAAATGTATAAAATAAAAATCCCATATGTACATATGAACTGTAGAAAATATTTATTAGTTCATATAGAACCCAAACATACCATTCCTTCTTATATATTCTTAGAATGAGGACACGTGTGTGTTTACAGTAAGGTATCTGCCAGGGTTTCTTTGTACTTTTTCAGAATACTCTCTCATGGCCACCTGAGTATGTAGCAGTGCCTGAATAGGGGATGCTACATAATCCTGGGTAAGTATTCCAGTTATTTTGCTGTTTCAGATCTTTGCTCTTCATGTTAATGAAGTTAATATGTTAATTCTAAATGATGTTAATATGTTAATTCTAAATGCTGGATATCCTTCCTCCTCCTTTGCTTGAGAAGTCCCAGACAAAGCTTATCACTCTGCTCTCTCAGTTCTTGGTTTAAGTTCTCTGCAGGGAGCTACAGGCATGGAGACCAGGTGCAGCTCATCTCTAAGGAGTGGATAAACAGCAAAGCTTCTGTCTTCACACATGGGGTCCCCTTGCTATACCCTTGGTGACCCACACGGAATAGGAGCTAAGAGTCATCCGCTTCTTTCCTTAACAGCCTCTTTTACCTTCCTGTGTTGTCTAGATTAACTGACAGGATGAAAACCCTTCCCTGACCCCTTCCAGCCAGAGGAGATCACTTTTGTGTTTCTCTGAGTGGAGCAGCTGGAAACTCGCGGCCTCCTGTGGGGTCTGCACTCTGAAACACCAGCCCCACAGCCTGCCCCTGGGGTGATGCTCTCTACTCAGTGTTGCCTCCCCTCCCTGCTTAGGAAACTTCTTAAAGGGATGCTGTTTGTATTCTCTGCTCATCTTTCCCAGCATTGAAGTGGCCTATGTGGCTGTTTATAAATCAGTGAAGCTCAAATGAATACTTAGAGGTAATTTTAGCCTAAAGGTACTGAATTTTCACAACCGCTAAAGTGTTTGTTTCTTGCTCTTTAACTCAAAGGAGTCACATGGACACAATGGCCTTGGTTGAGAGTCATTGTAGATTAAAAAACAATTTGAATTGTAATACTGATCCAAATACTACTGCTTCTGTGACTTTGGGCATGCCACTTAACCCCTCTGAGCCTTATTTTCCCTATTATCTGAGACTAATGGTATTTTACCTGTCTCAGACCGCAAGGGAGCTATGAGGCTTAATTAATGTTTGCAAACTGGGTTGTTGCATAGCATAATTAAATAGCATTTCCAAAGTTTAAAGAAGTAAAAAGTATTAAGACCCATCAGCAGTAAAGATGAGACAAGGAGTGAGAATGTTCTGATTCCCAGGACAGTGCTTAATTCTCTCAACCATATGGCTTTGGAAGGAAAAAACAGCACCAAATTGTCTTCAAGAACACTTTCCAAAGTTCAAAAATGTGAATTTTAAAGCAAAGGTGGCTATTCACAACTTTGAAGAACATCCAAACAGCAATATTGTTTTGATTGTTGTATAATCATTTCCTTCTTGTTTAGTTGCATTAAACTGTCCCACATTTTTCGATGTTACTGAGCTTCCAGCCAAGAGACTTCTGTTTAAAACAATCCTTCACAGCTAATTCTACTCAGTTATAACATGTTTAATGGGCCACACTTATTTGCCCTTTTGAAATTTGATGTTTCTCTTCCAGGTTAGTTTACAGTACTCGAATTGCAGTTGTCTTCGACAACATGGAAGTGATAGAAATATTTTGCAGGGTGAGACCCACCAGATATCTCATCCCCTATCACAGTCCCCCAACAACACTCTAGAGCTATTTTAGCTATGAAATAGAAACAGATCACATAATTATTAAAGGGATTACTGTAAGACTGTACTTATTTTTGATTAATGTAAAATTTAATTCTGATTAACTTAAAGAACAGTTGGATGAAGGGTTCCATTTTGCTTGTATAACTGCATCTCTTCATATCTTGAACAAGCAAGAGAAAAGAAAATCAGAGAAATTTTAGCCATGTGTTTGTTATAATTCTCCTTTTTTTTTTTTTTTTTTTAAGTTTAAGGCAATAGGAATTTCAGTTAACACTTCCTGTTTACTGCATGTTTTTCATAGCAGAAAGGAAAACTCATAATAAACATCAATTTAATTTCATTTTCTTCTATTCTTCTGTCTATTACAATCAAACCAGTTTTTGAGGAAAACGTTACAGGGACATTCTTATGCTATGAATGATATAAAAATGTATGATATTGGCCATGTCATTAAGCTTACTTCAACAGATGTGTGATGCAACTCAAGTTTATTTGTTTGGATTTAAAACTAGTATTTGAATTTCAAGCATGGTTGAAGGGCTCTAACTATTGGGATAATAGGCTTTTGGTTTCCTTTTAGATAAAAATAAATATATTTTATCATTCCAACATTGAATCTCTAGTTTTATCTCTCTTTCAGACTCAGAAGAAAGTGATAAAAGCTATAAATAAAAGAGTTAAAAAATTGGATTTCTTTTTTTGAAATCAGAACTTTGCCTTTTTTTGATATATATAAAATAGACTAAGAAGTTACTAAAAATGAAATATTTATTACTATCTCACAATTCTGTGGAGATAAAAATCCTTAAAAATAATACAGTTCAAATCCTAAGGGATCTAATTTATTTGAAGTAAAGTCTCTTAGAAAAAGGTGTATCTGGAAGGTTCAGATGGGACCTTGCTATTTAGATCTTACATATCAGAGAAGAGCCTAGGCCAGTTCAAAGTCTAGGATATGAAGTTGCATGTCAGGATCTATTGGTACCTCATAGAGAGTCCTTAGAGAATGACCTTAACGCAAGAAACAGAGTTCATGTTAACTATCATGCAGTCCTAGGAGTACCTGATTGTTCCTGTTTCTCTCCTTTTCTTTTCTGCACATTAACATGCTAGCTAGAATCAGCATAGCCTTGCAAATCTGCATGACTGAAATAAAATTTTTTTATCATGAACATAAATGTTACAAAACCAGTGATGGTAGCAATTTCAGCCAATGACCTGTCATCTTCTCTCAGCAAAAATCTGCCTGTGAAGGCTGTCCCATCTCAGTCTCATGGCTAAGGCAGCGAAATAAATATGTATACAATGCATGTAACTGAGAGTGCCCACAATGAACTTGACAGGATGCCCAACCAAAATTTTCATCTTTGACAAAAGTTAACTTAGGGCAGAAAAGGAGATGAAAAGAAAGGCAATTTTAAATCGTGTTTTCATCACATTGGTTCTTCAGAAGTAAGACCCATGGCAAAGTAAAGGTGATGGTAAAGATCAGGCAGCCTTAGGAAAGGTGCTGCCACTTTGTACTATCCCAGCAGTTTTGGGTTACTGTATTTTCCTTTGCTTCTGTGGATTCCTGTGTTATTTGCTCAGCAACAGGGGTGCGAGCATTTATCCTTTGGCTTTCTGCCTATTGTAGTCTCTCTCTGTCACCATTTCCAGACAGAGGTTTAGGGTGGGTTCTTATATCCATGCATTGGAAACTGAGACCTGACCATCCATTTTGTAGTAAACCATAATGTCTTGATTATCTCAATAGAGATTTTATAAATCTAGTTGAAATTTCTTATAAGAACTCACAGTTACACAATGGCATTGAAAAACTGGTTGCTTCTGTTGAGTGTTTTCTGTTAGGATTATTATTTTGCATAATTGTGTTTCTCTTCTTCACTAAATCTAGAGAAAAAAAGGCAGGTAGAAATACTTCTGTCTCTTGCTACTGCAAGAGGAAATTACTGTCCAAAAAGTCTTTCTGAACCATGACTAGGAAATGTTACTTTTGGTCTGTTGATGAGCAGACAGTGATTGGAGGCAGGCAGGACTAAAACTGGGATCTTAAAGCTGTCAAAAAGAGAGCAGTTATTTACATCAGCTAAAGAGATCTGGGGGGCATTGGAGGATGAGATGGAGCAATTAGCAATCTAGAGCTTTAAGGGAGGCAAAAATTTACTTACACTCCCTAATTCAGACTGAGCTACAAGTCAATAAGATATTTAAGAAAAATGAATTTCCCGACCTAGAGTCACCTCAACCTGGGGAACACTTGGGAAAGCAGTCGTACTGCTTTGCCAAGTTCAAAAAGGTGAATATCCACTAAACAAACACAATCTTGAGAGAAAAGTGGGGAAATAATCTGACTGATCTTCAGAACTGCTGGTTCTCCCAGTGTGAGAGTTTCTCCCACCACTTTTCCCACAGCTGACAATGAAAATAATTTTTACGGGATTAAGTTGTTCACGATGCAACCTGGAGAACATTGATATGACCATGTGAGAGTATTTCACTTGCACCAACCACATGCTGGAGTCTGCCACGGCAGGATGAAAGATGCAGCTGTGCCTTGCATCCTGCTGGTCTGCACGCAGGACAGTCACGCACAGCAATAGTGACTGATTGCTGCACACTAAAGTTTTACACTTCTAAAAAGTCCCCACCAGCAAGGGAAGCTTGTAAGGAAACTTTGTAAGGAAAAGTAAAGGCAGCGTGTGACAAAGGAGATGCAAACTATTTGTCCTTCCGGAGACTGTTTTTGTTCCCTTTCATCTTGCAGTTTCACTTAATCTAAACGAAAGGCTTTTCAGACTGTGTATATGACTCTCCTCAGGACTGAAAGAATGTGTGTATGTGGGCTGAAAAGGAGAGGAGACAGCTGAAGTAAGAAAAATGCCAGAGTGCTTAAAAATGCTAAGACCTGAAATGTGTTCCCAGGATTTTTTGTCACTTTTAGTAGAAGATTCATTAAGAGTGCGTTTATATTTATGTATGTGCACAGACATACATAAATATCTAAGCTGTATGTATTGATTAAATAATTACCAAAAATGTAATTGCCTCCTAGACCTGCCAGATTAAAAAAAACCAAACTAAACCAAAACAAACAACAACAAAACCCCCCCCCCCCCCGAAAACCTCCAGCAGCGTCACTGCACATAGATCTAAGACAACAAATTCTCATTTCACTGGGATTTTATCTCATTCTTGTAGGTTTAATATCTCACTGCATGAACAAAAAATATCACACAGAAAGGGCTTCGGGCTAGCTACTCCCAAAAAGATTCAGCCTTCTAAGTACTATCAATATCATCCCTATACCCACATGGTTAGCACTTTCTAATACACTCCCTGAAAACCATTAATAAAGCCACATATTTAGTCTAATTCTTAGCCATGTGTCGTACTGAAATAAGTTCATGTAAATCTGTGAACTGCACGACAATGATCAAATTAACAGTCGTTTCAGGGAAAATGCCCCTCAGGCTGAAAAATAATTAGTAGTCTCTCACTCTATCTTTTCCTACTAATAAAAATCATGCTATTATTGTTGACTGTTCTAATAAAACACCTTCCATGACCCTGAGGTAGCTCAATGTAAAATATAAGGACTATTCTATTGTGCAGATGCGCACATGTTTTATTGAACATTTCTATTTAGTTTCTCATCTAGTGACGGCATTACCTCCATGAGAACTTTTGTCAGAATGATGCAGGGTATATGCTCTCTTCTTCCCACGCAATTCATCTTCCTGAAGTAAACCCCAAATTTTAAAACTCCACAGACTTTCAGTGTAACTTCTCTGTGTACTGATCGTTATGTAGTACAATGGCGCAAAGATTTATTTTTCCCTTTGATGACTGCTCAGAAACAGAGTATTCATTTGAATGTGTATATTCTTGCACTACAAAATTCAGAGTGGCTCAGAATTTCAACAAAATTTGTGCATATTCTCACAAAAATTTTGGTCTCAGGAGTTTGTTTCAGTATAAAAGAGCAATTTACCCTGTGCTACATTGTCAGAACTATTTAAATATTTACCTTATTACCTGTGCCTACACTTAATTTTCTAACAGCGAAGCTGATGAACACTACATAGGAGAAAGTTACCAAGGCTGTGAACACCCAGTGAAGAAGCAGCCTGTGGCCATACTCCTGTCTTGCCATAACTGGCATAATTTTCTTATGTGTAAAGATAGAGAAAAATATCTCATATTAACTGAGTGGAAACAGTGCTCTCAACTACAGAGCAATGTTAACTTATTCTCTTATGCAGTAATGTATTTGTGGGCCCACATCCCAAATATTATTTTCTTTTCATTTTAACTGGAAGTGGAAACTGTATAAACACAGAGATAGGGATAGAAAGCTTGTTTGAGTTTTATGTTCATGAATAATATACAAACATTTGGGATTAATTTATAGTAGCAAGCAAATAACAAGAGCTTTCCAAAATGGCTCCCAAGAGCACTTCCAAGGGAAGTACTCCCACTAATTTGCACTAATAGGAAAGTCAGAATGAGGTTCTTCTGTAAACATATTTCTGGAAGCACTTTGTGAGTAAGTGATCAGGAGTGACAGCACATACTGAGGGGGTAAATAAATGGCCTGACAGCCTGGAAACACCTACTGAAAACAGGAGTATTGCCAGTTTCTTCAGGATTTGGAATGATCTTTACTTCCTTAGGATGGCTGCAAGGTCTGCTCCTTGTCTCTGCGTGTGTGTCCGCGTGTAGATGCCTGTGTGTGCACACTTGTATACATGTGAGAATGTATGGCCATGTCCACAGGATTCAGCCCAGGATGCTGTCCTACATGAAGCTGTGAGCCAGTATAGCAGCCAATCAGATAATAATGACTTGTGAATTTCCCTCTGGAAGGGAATGGGACTAACGTTGTAGTACAAGCTGCCATGAAGACATTCTAGGCTCTAGTCTTCTGCATCGTCAGCCTGTGTATGTAAGTGCTCTGCCTTCCTCCGTATACATTCTCCATTACGGTCCTAGAAACTTGGATGATCTACCCTGCCCTCAGTTTCTGCAACAATATTAAAAGTAATTTTCTTAATTACATCTCTGAATTGTTGTAATGCATCAATTTTTGAAGAAAAAGGTCAGATGGTTTGCAAATTCCTATAATTTACGTGGGTTCTCAAAGAATACGTGAAATTCTCGCATTTTAGAGATTTATATCTTAGGCAATCATGTCTATTCAGCATTGTCTTGCGACAAAGGAGAATAAAAGGATTGCAAATAGGTAACAGGAACTAGGTAGATTTTTTTAGTATCTCTCTAATGTAGTGTTGCATAAGAATCAAATTCTGCCCAAATTACTTCTGTGATATGTGGATGCCATAAATAACAGGATGGAAGAGGGACTGATCTCTTTCTCTCTGCTTTACATGAGGATATGTTATAATCAGAAAGGCTAATATATTGCCAAAACCACCTTTTTTTCTTTCACAGAGATAAAGCTCTTGGACCAAGAATTCAACCAAATGCCTTTTATTGACAGGAGAATTTCTGAGGTACCACTGTCCTTCAGAAATGACAGCATCAAATATTCAGAAGTCCAGGAGAAACTCTCTTTCCCTCAGCCTTTCACAGCTTGTTAGCATAGTGGTTTGATTTCACTTGGCCTAATTGCTCAGAATTAGACCTTCAGAATAATAAGAAATACACATATTTCTCTGATAAATCTAAGAACACTTCAGGGTCTGTTCCAGAAATGGTACTGTAAGTAATTTCCATCTTTCAAGTGTTATCAGAAAGCAAATGTTAGTAAACAGCGGGTAGTGAATAAATGAGGAAGGAGGGAGGTCAATGACAGCATCAATCAGCTACGTGTTACTGAAAAATTAAGGTGCTACAGGTGAAAAAAATTAATTTCATGAAAGGAGGGGATCAAATTAATTTCCATATCCACTTTTAGACATCTATTCTTCCATAATGGGATAAACCCCTGCAATTTTCATGGGTGGCA
>WAAG01047345.1:1811-12015 GCA_013390105.1 Tichodroma muraria | reverse complement strand
AAAGAAAAAAAACCACAAAACTTTAAACATATTGTCAATCACATGGGAAATGTTCAATGGAATATCTGCATACTAATTACCTCTAATCGACAATATGCATTTTCCGTAGTTTATGATAGTTTTATTTCATCAATAACGTACAATGAAAAGGAAACTCATTTAAACCAGTCTGACCCTTAGGCGTTTAGTTTGCTGATGATAGATTTGAACTTTTAATAGGATTTAAAAACAAAAAAAAAAAAAAAAGAAAAAGAAAAAGTCTTGTTAAGATATGTATTTCCAACAAAATGTAATATAAAATCATTTTAAAAGCTCATAGGAGAATAATTTATTGTTCAAGTTTTTAATGAGATAATGACAAAAAAATTGTTTTGTTTTCATTTTCTTTTCATGAAACTCTGATTTTTTTTTCAACTTCTGAACACGATCACATCCCCAGCAAGGGTGAGCTAAAGCTGTGCAGTTCTGAGTTGTATTTAAAACAAACGTTTTTCTTAAAAGCTGTATAAAAGATGTATGTTTATCAGATCAATTTTTAAGAGTGGAGGCTTCACATCAGTGAAGGGAGTTTGGTAAATCGTTCGATATTTTTTAAACTTGCATGTAAATCTAAAATGTGTTGAGTGCTTACCAATTCTGGCTACCAACTTCAAGCTATCAGAAGTTTGGCAGTAGTCTCATGATGATTTGTTTTGGTATTTTTTTTTTAATTTGTTTTGCTTCAGGGGCTTTTGGGGTTCTTTCCTTTTTCTTTTTTTTTTTTTTTTCCTTCTTTTTGGTTTGGTTTTTTTTTTTTTTTGTAATTTAAATTCCTATTTTTGGTCGTTGAAACTGCACTTGAGTGAGCAGAAAAATTGCCAAGCAAACTAATGGCTGTAAAAGCATAAACTGCATGTGTGGGCATCAATTACTGAGCCTCATTTTGATGAGGTGTTGTACAAAGAGTTTTAATACATTTTGTAAATAAAACTGTAAAGAAAAAAAAAAATTAAAGAGCTTGCTTCTCTTTTCCTCAGGGGAGAAAGAGTCCCTCTTTACTGCTGTCTCTTTGGCCAGTCTGGGATGCTCCTCAGATATTTACCACAGAACCCTGGAAAAGTTTGGGTTGGAAGGATCACCCATTTCCAACAGCCCCACCATGGGCAGGAGCTCCTTTCTCTAGACCAGGTTGCTCAAGGCCCTTCCAGTCTGGCCAGTTTAGGGACCCCCACACTGAACTGAGAACAATGCTGGGAAATGGGTATTTCTGGTTTGGTAATCTGCAAACCAGATAATTTTTTATTTTCTTGGTGGTAGAAGCTGGTTGATCCTGCAAGGTTCAAGGAGTGGCCTGTGAGGAGCAGGGAAGGAGCAGGGGAGAAGCCTCAGGGCTCCAGCCAGGGTGGGAGATGCTCTGCTCTGCCACTGCAGTGGGCAAAAGCGTGGGTAAATAAAGTCCTTAAATGTTTGTTAAACAGATGTATTTTCCTGCAATTCCTAGCTTTTCAACAATGCTTCTTTAAGGAAAAAAACCTTCCACCAAACATCGTAGCTAATCCCAGCTCTGATTTATTGAGTTTACTTCACCCACAGTGTAGTTTTTCCAAGTCACCACAAACTATGAACCGTGGGAAGTAACCCTGGTATTAAACAGCTGGTGCGTACCCAAACCACACCCCAGCAGGGGCAGCCTCTCTGGGGCTACCCCTGGCCACACCACCCTCGTGGTCCCCATCAGGAGCCAGCTACCTGGGCTCTTTCCAGGGACCACTGAGGGGGACACTGCTGTTAGCACCCAAGGCCACTGGGGCTGAGCTGGAGCAGCACCACGCTTCTCTTGGATGACTGGGGATGAAAAGATCAGCCTCTGAAAAGCAGAAAAATCCCCCAGTGGAAGTCTTGGGCAGGAGCACTGCTGCAGAGCAGGTGGGCATGGACCTGAGAGGTTTGGTATCTGCTGGCCAAAACACACCCTGCAAATCAGGAGGTGCCTGGAGTGTCCCTGTGGCACTCCCTCTGGCTGCAGGGGAGACGGGGAAAATGTACTGGCAGTCACAGGTACTTTTCAGCACCTGGTGCCTGGCAGGGGGTCCCAACCATGGGGCTGCTTGAGCCCAGCCCAAATCCCTGTGGGGCTGGCGCTGGTGCTCATTGTATGTGAGTCGGGGGGGGAAACGTGCTGAGCCCACCCTGTGTCTGCAGCCGAGGCTTCAGCAGCTGCAGATAAGCTCAGGAAAAAGCAAGGACTAAATCAGAGCAATAAACTACAATTACTCAACCCTAAACCACCTTACAAGGATGAAGGTTTCAGGTTGTCCTGGGTGTAAGCAGGGTGCTGTGCTGAGCACACTGGGCTCCACGTGGGACCACCCTTCCCGCCGGGCACGGAGGCCTCGCTGCAATGAGCCTATTCCTGTGTAAAGTTCCCACACAATGAACACAGGGAGGCATGGAAAAAATACTGTTCTGTCCTTCAGCTTTCATTTCATGCTCAACATCCAGGCCAACACGGGTGGGCTGCGTTTTTCTAGAGAGCTGTCTTGACCCACTCCCCGCTGCCTGAAGGCCACACACAGCCCTGCGTCAGCCACGGGGCTGAATTATCCTCCCTTCCCCCAGACCTGCCAAAATGTGTTTGCAAGCAGGGCTCAGTGTGCCACTGAGCCCCAGCAAAAGGCCAGTGCCAGGCTGATGCCAGCCCTGCCCTGAGGGAGCAGTCACTGCAGTGCTTCCCTGCCAGGGGCTCACCAGATCCTGCACAATGGGTGTGAAGTTTTTCTAATAAATTTGTGTCAGGTGAAACAGGGCAGTTTGGGCTGTGGCCAAGTGGCACAGCTGCACCTGGTGAGCTGGGAGGACC
Source organism: Tichodroma muraria (assembly GCA_013390105.1). Lineage (NCBI taxonomy): Eukaryota > Metazoa > Chordata > Aves > Passeriformes > Sittidae > Tichodroma > Tichodroma muraria. The sequence goes on along the minus strand of WAAG01047345.1, from coordinate 9,176 downwards.
TGGCCAGCTGGGATGGAGTGGGGGATGGCCTCACACGGATCTGTGGCCACAGGGATGAGGCAGGAGATGGTCTAGTCTGGAACTTCCCTGGGCCACAAGAGCTGTGCACTTTGGGCCAAAACCTGGGCTGGCTACACAGACTACAGCAATGGCAGCAGGGCTGCATGGCACCCCTGGAATGCTGGGCTCAAACACACCCCAGCCTGACCTTGCCTCTAGACTTCTGCACTGGGGAATAATAATATAAGGAAAAAATTCAGAGCAATGCATTAAATTCCAGGAGCCTTCAGTGGCAGCAAAAGGACCTCAAGAATGTTCAAGTTTGAGCCCAGAAATCCAAACCAATAGCAGCTCCCCCTCCATGGCACACCACACCTGACAACAAAATAAAATAAATACTGTATCATTGTGGCATAGTTTTTCCTTCCAAGGTTTTGTGCAAAGCACTGCAACATTTATTTTTTCAAAATTAATTATTCTTTATGGTTATTAAAATAGTAATAGGTCATGGATATTAAAATTAAATTACAAAATGTCTTTGGTGGCCATATTCATCATTTCAGTCTGGAAAATTGGCTCTATTTTGCAGGCAGCAATACATAAACAAGATCTGGATAATGATAGCTCTATTCAATTAACCTAAAGGATTTAAGTACAGAGATAATATTTGCATGGATATTATAAATTTCATAGTGGTATTTACCAAGAATGTAATACATCTGAAATTGGTATCAGGGAGGACAGTGTCCCCAGGAGCAGCAGCACCCATAGCCCAAGGCTGAGCCGTGCCCGGTGCCCCCGTGGCACTGCGGCTGCGGGGTTTCAGACAGGGAGGAGATGAAGGCAGCGGTAGAAAACAAGATAAAACCAAAGAGAAATGGCTCTGAGGAAGGGCTGGGAAACTTGGCAGCAGCTACTGACCTCCCCTCTCAGAGTGGGGACCAGCACAGGGCTCAGGAACAGGACTGAGCTGATGACTGGACCACAAAGGGTTAACAGGGGTGCGGGCACCCGCCCCAGCCTTGGTGGCAAGGAGAGGGTAAGGCACTTAAAGCCTGTAAATAATGCACAACACAAACCGAAGCCATGATGCTGGTAATGACTGGTGCTTTAGATAATGTTTAGCACATAAATAAAGTAATTGTCCAATTAATGAGCATGTGGCAGATGCTTGATATGCTGTAACAAGTAGGGAAGGGTATGATGTAACACCAGAAATTGATTAAAGGAATACAGAAGCACAGCAGAGTGTGGGAGAGCAGTGCCTGGGCCCTGGGCCAGTTATGTGGGTGAGTTTGGGGGCAAGGCCAGAAGAGCAGGAAGAGGAGACAGGGCTTGGTGCCTGCTGCAGGGACAGAGGGGGGTATGAAGGGCAGTGGGGGAAAGGGGATAACTGTGGGATAACTTACGTTCACTTACAGCCCAGAAAACAAACCATATCCTGGGCAGTATCACAAGAAGCGTAGCCAGCAGGTCGAGGCAGATTACTGTACTCTCTCTACTCTGCCCTTCTGAGATCACACCTGGAGCAGTGTCCAGCTTTGGGGACCACAACATAAGGGCATGGACCTGCTAGAGTGAGTCCAGAGAAGGCCACAAAGAAACTCAGACAGCTGGAGCACCTCTCCTCTGGAAACAGCCCCAGAATTGGGGCTGGTCAGCCCACAGAAAAGAGGCTCTGGTGAGACCTCAGAGCACCTTCCAGTGCCTAACGGGGCCACAAGAGAGCTGGAGAAGGACTTTTTACGAGTCATGGAGTGATAGGACAAGGGGGAGTGGCTTTAAACTGAAAGAGTAGGTTTAGATTGGATATATGTGAAGAATTCTTCCCTGTGAAGGTGCTGAGGCCCTGGCACAGGTTGCCCAGAGGAGCTGTGCCTGCCCCATCCCTGGAAGCATTCAAGTCTCAGAGCAACCCGGTCCAGCGAACGGCATCCCTACCCCCACGGAGGGTTGGAACGCGGCCATCGTCAAGGTCCCACCCAACCCACAGCGTTCTGCAGTTCTCTAACGCCAGGAAGCCACGGATTCGGGAAGGGGGGAAATCCGTGCGACGCCGTGCTCGGCTCAACACTGACATGCAGCGGTCGGGACGGCGGGAACGCCGCTTCCCGCGACCCTCCCAGACCCTCCGGCGGCCCCGGCCGCGAGCATCCTCCTTCCCCCGTTCTCTGGTGAAGCAGATCTTTAATATCATTCCAAGCCTTTCGACAAATATTGCATTTGATTTCCAAATACGGCCTGAGCAGGCTAATTGCCAAAAAAAAATCCTCAAAATTAATGTAAGAGCCGTGGTTTGATCTGAGGCAAATAAATATAAATGGTGTTTATTTAATATTCCCCTGCCCTTTAACAAAGGGACGTTTGCCAGTGTTCAGGGAAAACACCTTAATATTATGAAATAGCTGAAGCTGTGACCTACCACAGATGATGCAGATTATACGGAGCAATTATAATATCACATTAGGGCTTAATTAATGGGTTCTGGGTACCAGGTTTTCCCCCAGGACCATGGGCCAGGACCACGGGCCAGGACCACAGCAGGGCAGGGTTGCTTCCCCACCCTCCCACCCTGTCTGTTCTTCTCCACAATCCTCTCAAATCAAAAAAACATTTAGGTTGGGAAAGACCGTTGAGTTCAACCCTTAACCCAGTGCTGCCACGATCACAAATCCACAGCCCTGTCACCTCCTCACATCATTTGAACACTTCCAGGGATGGCAGCTTCACCACTGCCCTGGGCAGCCTGTTCCAATGCCTGATCAACCTTTCAGTGCAGCAGCTTTCTCGAGTATCCAATCTTAAATTGCCCTGGAGCAACTTGAGGCTGTTTCCTCTTGTTCTGTTGCTTGTTGCCTGGGAGAGCAGACTGACACCCACCTGGCAACAACCCCCTTCCAGGGAGAGGTAGAAAGCCATTAGGTCGCCCCCAAGCCTCCTTTTCCCCAGGCTGAACATCCCAACTCCCTCAGCTGTTTCTCCTCAGACCTGTGCTCCAGAACCTTCCCCAGCTCTGTTGCTTTTCTCTGGACAGACTCCAGCACCTCAATGTTCTTCCTGTCATGAGAGACCCAGAGCTGGACACAGGATTCTCAGCCACCTGCGCACAAAGTCAATGAGTGTGCCAGTGGCATGTACAGCCACACAACCTGGCCAGCTCCATGCTTTCTCCAGCCCTCTGGGACTCACTGATTCCCCTTGGCTGTGCTCTGTATACAACTCCATTCACCAAACTCCACAAATGCACCCGAGTCCCTGCAAAGACCCACATAAGGAAGGATCAGAAGGACCAGCTGTCTTTTGCAATGTATCTGGGGAAGAAAACCCTCCCAATAGGTATGAATTTGGCCAGAAACTGTTCCTGTGGACACTGTGACCACAGTGTCATCAGGACACTGCAAAGCACATCCAAGTTATGCCCGCCACAGCACAAAGTCGAACCGTTCCCATTGACTGCTGCAGCTCGCTGGGGGCGCGTCTGCGCTTGCCGGACCCGTGACAGGGTCAGTGCAGCATCCCCCATCCCTTCTCCCCGTTACGGCTTCCAGGGATGGGCAAACACCTCACTGCTCCTGCCGTGCCGGCGGCATCACAGGTGAGGACGAGCCCTCCAGCCAGGACAGGTACACGCTTCCTCCAAGCTGAATTCTAAATTATTGTTTCAACTTCCCTGTCAGTGCCCGGGATGGCAGGTGGGCTCCTGGTCTTTGGAGATTACACTGTATTCGGAGACCCCCATGGTGACCTCGCCCACCTTGTGTGGCAGCCCGGGGGCTGCAGCCCCGCCCAAAGCCTCACCTCATTCACATTCCAGGAAAGCCCAAGGACTTGGGTGACTTTGATAGAAGTGTTTCATTTTACACTGCCCCAATGAGGAAATTAAAACGACCTGAGTATTTAGCTTAGTTACTCTTCTTTCTAGTAATACTTTCTCACCTCTAATTAGCTGGATAACTCTCACTCAATTCTCTTCCCAATTTGTCTGTGTCTTTCCTCCACTGCAGGGCCAGGATTTGTAATCTTCCATGATTCACTCAGTAATCAGAACAAAGCTCATCAGGAGAGTTTTACTGACCAAGTCTATAAGCACTACAATGTCTTAATATTTAATTTCAAATACATGCATCAAGACAACATGCTTCCGTTCCAAATCCGAGATTACTGAAAATTCCCTTTATATTGCATTAAAAAAAAACTCACCAAAACCCCAACAAACCAAAACCCCCAAATATTCAAGAGACAAGTCCCTGTGTTTAATAGCATTAATATTTGATATAAAACCGAGATTTTAATGGACAAAGGACAAACGGCTCAAAAGAAAGGTGTAAACTCAATAGTGCAGGAAGGCAAACCCGGAGCTGCTGGAAACTGCTGGAGAAGGGCAGCACATCTGTCACCTCCCAGCAGGCAGCACACTCCGACCAGCCGTTGGCATCTGAAAGAGGGCAGGTACAGAGGGCTTCTCAGCAAAGACAGGAACCACCCCATCATGATTCCAACTAACAGCCAATTATCGTAACAATCCATCGAAGCAATAAAGTGACCACACAGAGAATGATTTACGACCCATTGAGAAAACTATTGTTTATTTAGAAAAAAGGTTACACTGGTAGAATTTAGCAGATAAAAAAATTCTCTTTTTTTTTTTTTTTTTAAAAATGTCATTGTGAAATTTTCAGACTAAAGTTCAGCAATACAAAGCTCCTGTAGCTGTAACTGAAACTTAATTTATTTCAGTTTTGAAGAGAGTATTTCCAATCAATCTAAAAACAACATGACAAACAAAAGGTGTGACGGGACAACTGAGCACAGGTTTAGATTGGGATGGGACAGGGTTCATTCATTGTTTTTTTAAACAAGTCAACGTTATACACAATATACAAATAACCCCTAAGCATTGCATGAAAACAGTGCTCCCACTTAACTTTTTTTTTTAGTTACCGATATTAAAAACAGGCCAAGTAATAAATAAAACTGAGTTTAAATGAGGTAAATCCAAAAAGGTTCAATAACTGTTTATTTGTGGTTTTCAAACACCTAAAAGAATGCAATTTCAAATTGAAAGAATTACTAAACTCAGGCAGTATTTTGGACAAACTAAAGTGAAACTATGTACACATGAAACCTCATTTGCACTATGGCAACTGTTTGTTTGCAGCACATTGTGCTAAAATATGGAATAGGTAACACTTTCAGCCAGGTACTGAAAATAAATGTATAAGAAACTAAGCAACAAGTTAAAAATACAGTAATGTACAACTTAACAATTAAGTCCTTAGCATGGGGAAATAAAGCAGAGAACTGAATAATTTAAGGAGATGCAGATGGGTCCTCTTCATTCACAATTTTCTGTGCAATCTATAGTCTGGAAAATACATTTCTGGTCACAGCTGGATATCTTCCCATTTCAATGTCACCTGCAACAAAGGTGTACATAATTAGAATTAGATGTTCAGATAATACTGGTCTCACAACTTCACATTTTATTCCATTCACAACTCAAAGAATGAGGGGGGAAATAAAACTATTTTTATCATTCCCTAACTCTAGCTTATTCCACAGCAAGAACTACATTACCATGCACACTGCGCTGTAAGTAGTGAAACACTAATTTAAACATACAAATAGGAAACAAGTAGTCACTTGTGAGGGTATAAACTTTATAGAGGTGCAACTCCCTCAAAATCTTACTATCTCTAAATTAGGCAAGAAATCAATGCAGCCAATCACACACTGTAGAGGAAGAACACTATCAAAGATTTAACAGGAGCACAGGATGAGATTCCACAACTGTGTTGCTACACAAAGCACTTTATCATACTTCACTATGCACACAGTGGGGTGCTGTCAGAGTTCCAGGCCAGAAGCTCCAGCCCATTACACAGTTGGATGTGAATTTCACAGTACAACTGACATTTACCTGAGCACGTGTTACTTACAGTCAGCAGAACACCGTTGTGCTTTTTTAACTAATGACAATCCTCCCTTTATATTGAATTGCTAGTCAAGACAAATCTTCATATTTTATTATTAAAGAAGCTGTAAGTGCTCAGTAGTGAACTTCATCTACCAAGACTGCCTTTTTTTTTCTTTTGTTCCAAAGCAGCGTTTAAAAGAATAGGAAAAAGCTGGGATTCCTCTACAGTGATCAGACAATAATGGCTATGAAGGACAAAGAGTCAAGAAAATTCCAACAAATTCTTTCCAGAGAATGCTCGTAATTTTCAGTTTAGAGACTGTTCACAGAAGTATCTTCCATTATTTCAAGATGATAAAAAGAAAGAATACTAAGAAGCAATAACCTGAACTCCCATCTTTTTACCACCAAAGAGCACCTGGTATCAGCACAAGCTTTGTTCCTCAAACCTCTCCACTTATGTGCCCTCAACTGCCATGGCTGAATGAGCTTTGACACCAAATGGAACATGAGACTTTTTTGAAATAAGCCCCCTTTGCTCTGAGGTCACAATCTGTGAGTGGAAACTCTTCTCAAACATTCAGATTTTGTTTTTTTCTCTTTTTTTTTTCCTTAAAATGTAAAATTGTATACTGCCTTATGTACAAAGATCAATAGCAGTCTGTGACGAAAGTTGGACAGATCAGGTGAACTAATTTAAGTTCACTGGACACTTTCCTTCCCAAATAACTGAAAACAAAACATTTAAAGATTCTTAAAATGGCTCAGTGTAGAGGAGAAAAGACTCCTACCCTCATACCCATACAAAACTTAAATGTCCACACAGCTGCATAGGTCTGAAAAAAACCCCAAACCATTCAGAGCCCCAACAACTTCAAAGAACAATTGATTTTTGCAGAAGATCCAGTCTGAATAAGGGTTACTCAAAATATCCTGAAGTTTCTTTTCTTTCTTTAAATAGTCCATGTTTCCATGCCAATGTTTCCCTTTATCTTCCTCCTCAGATCAGACCAGATAAAAGATTATGCAGAGACACTGAGCTGACCAACTGCATGATGCAGCATTGTGGTTTAAAAGCTGCTACTTTTGTTGAAGTAAGAAGATAAAAAACATGAGTTTGCCACATGTTAGGCAAGATATTGTTAAGTAACAGACAGATTATCAAGAGTGAAGACTATCAGAGTGACATGAATCCACCTCTGCTTTTGTATGGCAACTTTTCTTGGAAAAAGTCACAAAGATGCAACTCCAACAAATGCTGCTGACACACCACATTCCCTGCCTCTTTTTTTCCCAAAGAATTTGAGCATCTATATAATCTCTGTGATGATAATGGGGAAATACTTTTTGCCTAGGGTAATAATAACAAATTACAAATAATAGTAATAATATTTTAAAAATAATGATAGTAACATTAAAAACAACCCAACTCAAACCCACACAGGCCC
>WAAG01047343.1:0-12468 GCA_013390105.1 Tichodroma muraria | reverse complement strand
TCGCCCGCGCCCTCCCGTTGCCCCCACAGCTCATCTCCGGCGCCACGGAAGGTTCCAGAGGCGTGGGGCCAAGCGCGGGGCGGGCGTCGACGGCGGGAGCTGCCCTCAGCTCCTGGTGGCTTTTTCCAGCTGGTGGCTGCCCCGAACGTACCGCGAGCTGGCAGACCCTTGGTGTGTGTGGCGCGATGACCAAGGTACAACCTGTTGGTGATGGCGGCCGGCGGCCATCTCTGAAGATGTGAGGGAGTGGCATCTGGAGGGGTGAGCGTCCTCCCGGTGTGCCGAGAACGGGACACCTGGTGTGGGAAGAGCAGAAGGTCCAAGTACCTGGCACCTGGTGGCAAGAAATCACCTGTGAGGCCAGGAGCCATCCAGAAAGCAAAGGCCAACAGGGGTGAAATGGAGGAAAAATATGGAAGCCCAGAGAGCCCCAGCGAGGGTAAGCCCTCAGAGGTGTCTGAGGTGCAGCTGCAGCTGCTGACTTGGAGGCGAAGGGCAGCTGCATAACCAAAGTCAGAGGTGTGTTTACCAGGGATGGCTGCTCATCCCAGAAATCGAGGAAAAATTGGCTTGTACCCAAAGAGCCCCCTTAGGAGAGAGAAAGGGAAAGAAGTATTGCATTAAGTTCCTCACGTGTACTGGTGTCTCTAAACCGACTAGGCCCTGTTCCTGTTTTTCACCAAACAAAGCGAGTCTCTTCATATTTACACTTGAGCTCTTAAACAGCCGCGCTGAACTAAATAGGAGTTTGGCATGCATAAATAGCACATCAGATAAATTACTGAGTAGACACAAAGACTCTTTCCCTTCAAGTGCATTTTTGAAGGCAGCTCACGACTACCCCTTGTCTTGCCACTGACTCTCATTTCACTGAAGGTTTTCCCAACCAAGGCTTGAGCCACATCCACATGACTAGGGAAGGCCTGTGGTGCAGCTTGGGCTTCATCACTCATGTTGGTGAATGAAATAAGGGGGTGTTCCTGAGATACAGTATCCTTGCTTTGTAGTTTTAGAGAAGAGTTCTGTTCTGCAATAGACGAACTTGTTCCAGGAGCAGCCTGAGGTGGCAGAACTGTAGCAGTGCAGTTCTACGACAACAGCTGTGTCCTTTCCATTACTCTGGGGTACTGCGTAGATTATTCTGAAATGAAAGTGATTCTGGTACACAGCAGAATAAAAGTATCGATAAAGTGACTTTTATTCCCAAGCAGATTACACTGACAGAACTGTAGTGGATAAGGACAGGGCAGGAGGTGTGTGTGTCTCTTTCCCTGTGTAGGCACCTACACCAGTCTCAGTGTACACCAGATCTGTACCAGTTCCCAGAGGAGGTGAGTTTGAGGTTGTCGTGGTTACAGTGTGAACCAGACAGAAAAACTATCAATTTGGGTTGCCAAAAGAAAAGAAATTTTGTAATCAAGAGCAAAGCAGGTTTAAACTTGAAAAGGACAGACTTTTATTAACTAATACAAAAAGGAAAGAAGGAGAAGGAAAGAAAAAGAAACAACAAATTCTTAGAATTAGAATGAAACCTTTCAAACATTCTTCCTCTATTACCAAAATTTCTTTCACTCTCATTAACAACATACAGAAATTACATTTAGAAACTTTCAGTCAGTTTTTCCAATTCTAGAATAGTCTTTCTTCAATTCTTCTAGAGATTGGAGCATCTTTTACTCGCTATGGAACTAAAACTGAAACAAAACAAGACAAAACAAACTTTTCATGATATCAGCCGCCCGGAAAACATTTGTATCATGAAAATTCCTCCCATATTTACAGCTCTTTAATAGCTGTACTTCTGGGCCATAATCGATCCATGGGGTTTTTTTTTTTAAAGACAAAACTGTTCAACAGCAAAAGTTCTCTTCTTCATCTTCTTCTCTAGGACAAAATTTCATTGCTCTGTCTAAATTTCCCAACAGTCACAATCATCTCAATACTGGCCCCGTCAATATAGTGTTCTTTTGCTCAGATTTACAATTTGAACCGTTCATCTCCCCATATTCTTTTATGGTTTAAAGGAAAATTGTCTCATTATATTATAGTCCATCACCATAGCTTATAAAAGATTTTAATGTAAAAATAAAACAACTCCTTATCTCTCTTCCACTTAAAATATCACCTTCAATTTCTGACTGCAGAATATCCTTACGTAGTTTCTCTATGTGTCTTCATTCTGTCCTTTCTTTCACTCCGGAGAGGATAGAAGCTTTCGGGTTTCATCTGAATACTTAAGGAGTTCACAAAAGGCAGCAGCCATGCCAAAGCAGTCAGATTTACTAAAACAAGCCGTGCTGGGGCTGCAGAGTTACTCTTGGCTATAGTTCTGGCTGGATTCTTATGGTTAGAGAGAAAGAAAGTTAGTGGATTCTTCTTTCCACCCCTCGGTCTCATTAGGGTTAAATTAGTCCAGAGTGAACTCCATTCAGGAAAGCCATCCCCGCCCGATATGCGCAATCTTTTGTGGCTCCGAGACAGCCCTGAAGAGTTCTTTTACCGACCATGCTGCAGGAGAAGGAAACTCGAATTCCATCAGCCAGATATCAGTGGCTTGGCTCTGCGGTCCTTTTTTCCCGGTCAGCCTGACTTGCTTCCCCCTCCCCCCCAGGCCCGACGGCCACGTGGGGGAAGGGGGAGCAGAGAATGTTCGGCAGGAGCTCTTACCTGAGCCTCTGCCGGAAACCAAGAGAGAGCTGATTCCCGGGTTTGCATTTAAAAAAGTGTATTGTAAAAGGCGTACCCACGCTTTCATTGGTTTTATCAAATGTCAGTAATACACATTGGCCAATCATGGCCAAACTACTACAGAGGTGTATTAATTAGATAGAAAAAGATTCACCAAAATGGGCTTTGGATCAAGCTGCCAAACTAAGAACTTTTTTTTGTGAAGAGCTCTTTCTACACAGAAATTTTACATGGATCTATGATGGAGACATTTCCCACAGATTCTGTGGAATGTACTGTTGACCTTGTATAATATAAAGTGCTCAAAACTTCAGGCTCTATAGTGATGGGGTGATGTAAAGATGTATAAGCAAGACTTGAAGAAGGATGAATGTTTTTAAAACCTCTGAATAGAAATTGCTGATTCTTGGGGTTTTGCACAAGAAGACCTGATTTAATCTGATGTTCCTTTCCACTCTTTTAAAATACAAGTTGGGTTCTTTTCTAATGAAGTATTTTTCTTGGTTGATGCAGAATTTTAATTTTAATAATGCAAAGTTAAGATCAGTGTTAGTATATGCCAGTTCAGAGTGTTAACTTCAGGTGATTTCCAGCCTCAGATAAATAGAGATAAGGGAATACTTATGAAATAAAAACATACACATAGGAAATACAGATAATATACATGTCAGTTTTTTAAGGCAACATGAAGCTCATTACTAGAAATAATTAAACATGGTGATGCCATAAGTGAGCTGAATAAATTCTGTTATTTCTTCAGATGTAGATGAGAATCTTTGTAAGATATAAGTAAGAATTTTTGGGTTACAGTGCAATTATGTGTTGAAAGGGTTAGAAAGTTTTAAAAAGGGAAGCTGTTTCTGCCACACTGTTTGAATGTAGCTAGATTTTCTTCTGGTTTTGCCTGGGAGATAAACAGACTGTGCTTCGTTACACCAGCAATTTAATTAATCGTTGTTATTATGTATCTAATGATACGCCCTTGGGTACCTGTATCATGTGGATTGATTGTGTCAGAGTGTAATGTAAGACTGATTGTGGCATGCACTTGAACTTACTGTTTCTCAAATTATTTTATGTTATACATATTTTGCGAGGGAATTCAACTGCACCAAGAAATTTGCTTTCAGGTTTGAAGATCTGTTGGACATCAGGAAGAATTCTTTCAGTGAAAGAATGGTTAAAGCATTGGAACAGATTGTCCAGGGAGGGGTGAAATCACTGTCTGTGGAATGCTTAAGAAACAACTGGATGTGGCTTTTAGTGCTGTGGTTTAATTGGCGTGGTGGTGCTCACTCCAAGGTTGGACTTGGTGATCTTGGAGGCCTTTTCCAACCTTGCTATGATTCTAGGTCCATGAACTCCCCAGCAGTTTGAACAAAAGAGGAAATGTGTAGCAGCTAGAGTCAGTTTTGGGAAATACAGTTATCACAGGAGTTTGCAGAAAGGAGCAGAAGCTGGGCAAAGTGATTTCATGACACCAGATTTGATAGAAGCAAACAGTAGCATCAAATAATCCCTGAACTACCAACAGATGTTGTTTGATGGCACAGATTTACATATTCTTGTGATTCACAGGGAAACTTTCCATATGGTCACCTCACTTGCGAAAAGGTAAACCCATGCAGTGTGAGATGTGTCTTCATCAGGGCTAAATTCCAGCCTTCCACACTGGTGGCAGATACCTGGCATGCCATGAGGATGAATATTGCAGTGTTGGAGCAGGCTTGGAAATTATGATATTATGAAATTACGATATTCTGAGAAATTATGGTATTTCAGATACTAGTAGGGGAGCATCACCCCTGTGTATCACACAGCTAGATAAAGCAGGTGGACTTCAGTCCTTGGGAGAGTGACTCTGCTCTTGTTTTAGCTGGAATTTGAGTTGAACTTTTGAAACACATTTATTTTGTAAAGAGAAAAAAGCTTTTTTCTTTCTTTTCAGAACCGTTACTTGAGGGTGAAATCTCTCCATATCTCATTACCGTTTGGAAATATTGGAGTCCTTGTATAAACTGTAGGATGTGTTGTGAAGCCAATGATTCTTTTTCAGTCTAGGTAGTTCTATGAAGAGCAGGGAGTTGGGCTTGATGATCCTTATGGGTCCCTTCCAACTTAAAATATTCTAAAGTTCTGTGGTCTTATTGGGATTACTCTGTATCACAAACCAGTAAGAAACACTTGGTCATGGATTCTGTGCAGTAGATGCTCAAAACTACAGTTCCATTTCCAGATTCAATTCTTTTATAAATAAAAAGCCTTTAATTTGAAGTTTTGTGTGTTTCATTTAGAGAGGAAAGCAGAAAAATCTTTCTAAAGGTCACATAGTTTGTTTAAATTACTTTGGAACACCAAGCTTGAGAGCCCAAGCTTTGAGGCTTCTTCCTCAGCTGCGGCTCCTGAAACTTCAAGTTCCCATCTCCCTGTTTTCTGTCAGCTAGATGGACAGAGACACAGGAATCTGGAAATTTGGAATGAGGACTTGGGCAGGAGTTTCAAGGTTTGGCAGTCTGGGCTCCTGTGCTTCTGGCTTTTTTTGGGTGAAAGCCCAACTGTCCTGAGAGTTCCATTAGAAGTGGAGAGTTTTTTCTGGCTCTGGGCTGCATCATTGGGGCTGGGGTTCCTGTGGCTTCAGGGCAGAGAACTGAAATATCAGGAAACTCTGACTCTGGGATAGTCTTAATGGCAGGAGTTCCCCACAGCTGTGAACTCCACAAGTCCACTCGCTGTAGCAGCTCCTCTGGTAATGAAGAAGGAAAACTGCTGGAATGGTTTCATTAAAGTGTCTTGTGGTTAGTCAGAATTTTATAAAACCATGATATTTTGGCTTATATTTCTGTTTGTGAGGTAACAGAATTTTTCAGTTGGTCAAAACATTTCTGTTTGGTTATCCCCACCCTATACTATAGCCCACATAATTTCATGGGGTTGAGAATAACATGTTTCTTGTCTTTGCATACCACAAATACAAGGTGTGAAAGCTGGTGTAGCATGAATGAACATGACTTGTTAGGATATTTTTTATGGGAAAATAGGTGCCCAGATAGTCACAGAAGGGTTTTTAGGGTGTGCCTTTACCACAGATTTCCCCATGGCTCTTAGAAATCTTCTAACCCAGCTGAAGCCACCTGAATCATTTGAGTCTGTGAACTAAAGTGTCTCCTCTCTACACAAGACTTCAAAAAACCCTGATTCCCATCTGTGCACAAAAGCAGTATTGGACTGACGTTAACTCCACTTGATTGGCTCATCAGGGATTAAGACCTGCAGATTGTTTTAGCAAATCACATCAGCTGCTAACACAAACCTTCAATTACGTGTGTTCAGTTTTGCAATCAGGGCTGGTCTAACTAGAAGGCAGATAAAGCAAAGCATTTTGTGAGGGAATGAAGATTCAAGAGGCCCTCTTGCCTATAGCCTGCATACTTTCACTACCTGCTGTAATTCACCTCAACAGCGGGTCTCTATTTATGTGTGTTACAAAGAGACAAAGGACGCTGCTGTGGGAAAAATCTTTCTTTCCTGCCAGGGACTGTGGTAATCCCACTCCGTACTGCAGTTTACAAGCCACGTATATGCTGTGCTTTGCTCCAGTGTTTGAAGTATCCATAACTTGCTGTAGGAACAATTTGCATAAGAGTCAACAAGGGAACTCTGAAATGCTTGTAATAAAGGTCTTTCTGAATAAGTGATACTGTGCATGCCAGAACTAAATAATGTACTTAAATATTTGTATTCTTTGTAGCCTGCTGAGCATGGGGATGGAAATTTTTCCCTGTCAGTGTTAAAAGTAAACGGTCACGAAGCTCTGCTGTGAGCTTCCCAGTGACTGGGATGTCAGACAGGATTCCACAGGTTTTCCCTGTGCTTATGCAGGGCATGTGCATTTCCCTTTGTTCTATAGATCAGTGTGAGTTAATTTCTATTTGATATGGAAGCTTGGGGAAGTTCTTCGTAGTAGCTTTTGTATAATACATACTAAGGCACTGTGTACAACATTGCTGCATATTGGTCATGTATGCTTACATTAACTTCAGGCTACTTTACAAACAATAAAAATAACTTTTCTCACCCAGATGGAAAATAACAGCGGAATCAGCAACCATTGCCACATATTTTTCTGGAACAGCACGTGTCCAATTCGTATGTGTGATGCAGCTTTCAGGAAGGTGTCTCTAGTTCAGTACCATAATTTATCTTTTGGAAAGTAAGGAGTTTAGCTCTATTACAATTGGTCTTTGGTGCATTGTTCTCACAGCTACCCAGGGCCCTGGCACAGGGGGGAAACACTGTACCTGACACTCATCGTCAGCCCCGTGCTAACAGCTTTCTCCAAATCTGCCATTCTGCCATGTTAAGCGATTCCGAGCGGTGCCGAACGCCGCCTCACGTTTCTGGCATCACACACGAGGTCTGCAGGCTGGTGTGCACTTCTGTGCAGTGTCATACATACATCACACCATCGTTTCCAAGTGCTTGTCCAGCCTCCACTGGCCTGTGGTTGCAAATTTTACCCTGTCTTTTCTTTACTTTTACCATCTCATTTCCCTGAAGGGACATTGGGAACATCGTGTTACCAGCCTGAATCCTGACCAGATGAGATCAGTCTGGAGAGGAATAAAGCTGTAGCCTGAGTCCCAGTCATGTAAAGAAAAATCTGGTGGAAGCAGGTGATTTTGTAAAAAGCTAAATCTTACAGAGGGTGTTCTTTGGGAATCCATCACTGAAGTCACTCAGTTTGGCCTGCTTGCCCCTCCTCACACGCCTGTGATGCACAGCCAATTTCAAGCATATGGATCTTACATTATGTACAATAGTGCATCTTAAACAGAAATCTGTGGAGGATCATGGGCCTTCCAGGGAGTCAGTGGCCTTAACCTAGGGAGATAGGGAAGGATCAACACTAGGCTCCAGGCATTCCCCACAGGTCAGGGGTAGACAACAGACTTCCCCCGTGGTGTCCTGTGGGTTCATGTTAATTTACCCTAGTTCTGTTCTCCCATTGGCCCAGACTGCCTCTGTTTTCCTTATATAGCTATCCCCTGGAATGTTTTCCCTTTTCCTGATCCCCATTGGCCCCAGTTAGTTGCCCCGCCTCTGCACCACATTTACCAGTCCGCATTGGCCCTTGACCCTCAGATCTGCCCCTCTCGTCCCATATTTAACCCCGTGCCCTCAGCCGCATCTCGTTTTCTCTCGCTGGGCTCTTTTGGTGTGCGGTGTGAGTAAGCCTCATTGGAACTCTATAGTAGAAGACCCTTCTCGTTCTTTTGTTCTTCGGCCTTCTCCTACCATCAGTAGCCTGTGTGTGTGTCTGTGGCACACTCACATGTGCAGTGCACGCTGCATGTCTCTAGCTGTGTGCCTGCCCAATCGCCTCTTAACAGAGACACTATTGGGAAGGTGGCAGCGCATCTCCACCAACAGCGTGCCTCTAGAAAAAACCACGCTCAGGTTCCCAGTAATTAGATGGAATGCCTGCACTTGTTTGGCCAGTAGCTTAGGATGTGGCCAGAAAGCTGCTTCACCTGTGTAGAATACTGTTAAATCATCAGGTTTTGAGACTCCCCGGTTCTGCAGCCTGGTTCTATTCTGCCAGGAATGTGGTCTTCAAAGGCAGATTGGACTGTCTAAATTCTTTGAATCTTGAGGTAAAGAGTCCATTAACTTTGGTGAGTAATAAATCTAAGTAGGTGGTGGGTTCACACACAGGTGGCAATGTGTGAGTAATTTCTTTCATTTGACTGTAAGATGCATGAACAAAGATCTTTGGATAAAGATGTAAACTGATGTGGATGCCAGATGAACTTTGACTGAACTTAAGGCCGAACCGCATTTTAAAAAATAAATAAATTACCCAGGATAAGGAGGGACAACAGCAGATGCTGGAACCATCTGTTCCTGGACAGCTCTAATAGAAAACTCCGTCTAGTCTATTGCATGTTTCTTTCTCCATTAGATAGTAGTGTTCTCCTTATGAATGTTGTCTGCCTGTGGTAGGATATGAACAACAGCCTTGATTTCCAGGTGAGTTGTCCTCAGTCTGAGAACTTCCATATGCAGCCTGGCTTCTGCAATTCGAAATTCTGCATATAATCAAGTGATTGAGTTAAGCACTCCATCCTAACCTTAAGGCATGTATTACAATCATTATCAAATGAACTTTAAGGATGAGCTGTACTGCTCCATGTAATTTGTTACAGATGTGAGGGAATCCCTAATTTCCCAAGGAATGGTCACTGCAGACTAGGTACTGTCTGAATGAGGTAAACAGACTGCACTTAACCCTTACGACAGAGATTCGGTTTTAATTTGGGCAAAAACATGGTTTAAAGTCGTCATTATTCCAGCTTTTTAACTTTTCCTACTCCCCATATGATCTTTTTATAATAGGACCTAAATTATAAAATAGAATAATAAGGTTCCATGGTACAGAGTTACAGACTACTTTCTGTGTTTGGGACAAGATCAGTAGGTATAGTTGCCACTCAGATATAATTTTGACTTTCACGAGGGATCAATTTTTTGAGGCACATCAGTGGAATAATGATACTTACTGGTTTTTAATATGTTTATGGTTTGCAGGACAATGTCTATGTCATGGACAAGTTGTTGAATCTTGCTAGCAAATAAGTCAAATATCAGTGGGAGTCAGATGAGTTTCTACTGCCACTCAACATTTTTTGGAAACTCAGGGGTCAGCTGGATGTTCACAAGGGAATTCTTTGTTCCAGCAGTCAGTTTTTTTTTCTGATACAGAGTCTGAGGTGTACTTCTGTGGAACTGTTTATGATAAACTTATCTGAATATATGTAAGGAAGGCAGGCTCTGAGGACATTCGAATCCTATGCCTCTGGCAGCTTGAAGGAGCAGAGGGGCTGTGTGGGTTGTTCTCTCCGGACCTGTGGTTTTTTTAGTAGAACCTCACACCAAACATTCAGTTCTTCTGGGAGGCTTGCGTGTCGCTCCACTAAGCGTAGCTTTCCAAAGGGTTTGAACTTTAACACCAGGAGCACTTGCATGTCTCAGGAGGAGGTAATCTGTATAGCCAAAACTTGAGGAAACGCTTTCTAAGTGACAGCTGTATGTTCCCTGAGAGTGCCGTTGTACCAAGAAATCAGTGAACTAGTCTAGAAGTCTGCACAATCAAATTGTTTTGACAGAGCTGAGTGGGCAGGTAATAATTCTAAGTTTTCCTGTATTTTTGGATACGAGGCAGAGTTTTAAAGTTTTAACATTGATTTGAACAAGATGTTAAGAAGTTAATTTCAAGCAGATAACATAGTAATTATGAGTTATTTATGCTTTCCGACAGGGAGGGAGTCATGTAGGACATAAATAGGACACCTCTAGAAAAATAACTTGATGGGGATACAGTCCTGTGCTTTCTTTTTACTGACCCTTAATTTAGAAATTTCTGGAATAGGATTCCACACTCTATCTTGGGATCCACCCCGTAGCATGGGAGAATTCTGAAAGAGTGTAACATTTAAATGGATTAGTTATGATTTTTTTTTAACATCCTTTCTCAGTGCAGGGATCAGTTCACTCACTGATGAGTAGAACTAGGTAAATATCTTTTATTTGAAGAATGTTAAGATTTATGAATAATAATAAAATGAGACTATAACTGAAAAAATACTGGAGAAGAAAAAAGGAAAAGAACAACAATTAGTGATAAAATAGAGAAGGAAAAGTGAGAAATAAAATAAAGATTCCTTCACATATGCGTTATATTCTCCACTGTGGCTTGATCCAGAGCCCATTCAATAGATTCCGCTGAATTTCATATCATAGAATCATGGAATAGTTTGGGTTGGGAGGGTCCTTGAAGATCATCCAAATCTAACCCCCTGTCATGGTCAGGGATACCTTTCACCAGACCAGATTGCTCAGAGCCCCATCCAGCCTGACTTTGAACACTTCCAGGGATGGGGCATCCACAGCTTCTCTGGGCCACCTGTTCCAGTGCCTCAACACCCTCACAGTCAAGAATTTCTTCCTAATATCCAACCTAAACCTGTCCTCTGTCAGTTTAAAGTCATTACTCCTTGTTCTCTCTTCATCTTCCCCTCACTGTGGAGATCCTTCTCTTATGGACCTGAACTTCAGCTGATACTTTTATTTCTTGTGAGTGCAAAGATGTTGGCTAGCTATCTATACAGTATTTGCTTACTTATATACTTGTCTATTTTTATACTCATTAATGTTACATTAATATGGAATATTTTCAGTCATGTATTGATAGGACAATAAAATTGTTTCATGTACCACTTAGCTTTTGAGCCATGGGCAAGCCATTGGTTTTGATTAGCTTTGAAACAGAAACCATTACAGTGTATTATGATTCCTACTTGAGAGAGCAGTTCTTTTTTAATCTTTCTTAGAGAAAGATGCCCATTTCAGTGACCTTACTTGTACAGTCCTCACAATCCTTACGTACTTGTTTGAGGAGCCCTGTGGAAATGCAAAGCACTTCTTAAGTGCTAAGTACTGTTTATAATAGGAAATTTTTCTTCCACTCCCAAACCTAAGCTCTTTCCAGAAAATTATTTAGCCAGACTGTGCTGTAATTTTCTGTAGTGTTTAAATGAGAATAATGTTTCATTGCTTCATTTGGCATGTAAGATACAGTCTTTTTGTGTATGGCAACCCACAAAATAGAATGGAACACTGCAGTTTTTGTTATTAAATTACTGCATTTAATAAACATGCATTTTTTCATTGGTATCAAGGGCTCTGAGGCATAAAACAACAGAAATTGAGAGATTTTGTGCTTTGTCATACAGGTTTGATTCTTTGTGAGTCACAATTTATGAATATTGTGGAATATTTATTACTGGCCGGATAGAAAAGAACTGAGGATCTGTTGTATCAATATATGTTAGAAGCGCATGAATACTCAAATATTCCTGTTCAAATGAATGATAAGGATTCCTTCTTTTTCATAGTTACAGTTTTACATTTTCAAAATAAAATGTAAAATACTGTGGAGATGGCATTTCTTGAATTTGCTTTGTTTGTGGAAACGCAGCTTTCCAAAGAGCCGTATTGGTTGATGCTCTGATTTGTTTGTGTATCTGTAGAAAGGAGACAATTGGAAATGATGAAATCACTGCTTTACAGGTGGCCAACACCCTTGGCTGTGTGGATTTTGGCTGAGATGGTGAGGAGTGCTGCAACCCAAGAGTGATTCTAGCGCCAACTCCATCAATGCTTCATACTGAGAATGGGTAATTAGTTTTCATTAAACACTTTAGCTGACACTAAAAAATATGAGGATTTCTGCAGAACACTATTTGCAGGACCTATATTGACATTTTGGTACAGTGTGCATCAAAATTAATTTTATTTTCACATGGTGTCATGGGTAAAACAGTGTCTGAATTACCTGCTTCTGGAAATTTACTTACTACAGTCATTGTACTGGAATAAGACACGATGAAAGAGAAAGCTGAATACAATTATTTTAAAAATATTCATTATGTAAGTTATTCAATACAACTATAGTCTTTTGTTTTAAGGCTGTTGGAAGTTAATTTTCCATTTGTATTTTAAATGTATTTGCATGTTGCAGTGCACAGTGGCAATCTGCATTTGATTTTGTCACTTAGTTCATATTACAGTAGTCTATAGTGTAACATTAGAGTAGATTTTAAGTAAGGAAATATGGAAATTGTAGAAGGAACATTTATCAGGGTACTGTTGTATATAGAGAAAATGCATGCTTCCTTTTATTATTAAATTAAACATCTCTGAGCAGTAATTGAGACTTAT
>WAAG01047342.1:6049-24683 GCA_013390105.1 Tichodroma muraria | reverse complement strand
TTGCACTCTCTCTTACTGAAATGTTAAGTGAAAATGACTTTGGATAGCATTACAGGACTGCAAACTTCTGACTGCTTGCTGTTTGTGTTTTATATAATTATAATTTTATATAATTATAATTATATTTATATGTATATAAAAGCACATAATATTTTATTGCAAACTAGTTTTTGCATTTAAGAATTGCTTTAATTCATGTGACTACAACATGTGAGATTCATTAGTTTGCAAGATGTGATTTTCTGTCTGTCAGAGGTTAATCCGAAAGAGAACTTAAACTGTTTTGTTAACCTTGAAGTTTGTGCAGCAAGTGTGGAAGGTAAATATGGGTGTTTATCACAAACAATTAATGACATCTTTGACAGCTGGCATTGGTGATTCTGATTTGTTAGTACAAATTCCATCAATATAAAAGCACAACCAGCAAATATGATTGATGAGTGTCTGAAGCTCATGACATTTATTTCACTGTTTTGTTACAGTTTTGTTTTATATTAGATTGGAGGCACGTTCAGCTTTGCAATAGAAATAATTTGTTTTGAGCAGAATGTGGATTTTTTTTTCTTGTGTGCTTTTCAATAAAGGGTATTATTGCATGTAGTATAATTGAGATACACTTAAGAGTCAGAAGAGTTGGATTCAGTTTTCCAGTCCAATCCAGTCTCTCAAAGCACTCTCAACATTTCTCAATGCCCTTTATATGAATGTTGGTTTGTGTTCTGGGTGTTTTTTCTCATTATTGATTGTAATGGGGATGTTTGTTTTTCTGTTAGTCGCCTGTTACTGACCTTGAATTATTGGAGAACTGTAATCAAGTATTTTCCACGTTCTTGACTTTTTCTATTTTCTGCATTCTATCCCAAGTAATGCTCTGCTTAAGTCTTTTCCTTGGTTCCTCTGGCTAATGCTTTTCAGCTGCTCCTGGTTCAGCTCCTGGTTCCCAGTATGGCACAATGACCAGGCAAATCTCGCGACACAACTCTACCACTTCTTCAGCATCTTCTGGTGGATACAGACGGAATCCTTCTGTGACTGCCCCATTTTCTGCTCAACCTCATGTTAATGGCGGGCCTCTTTACTCTCAAAATTCAAGTAAGCTGCTGCGCTCTGAAATCACAAACTGTTTTGAGCAAAATGATTGTAAAAGCATGCATGGCATTTTAATTCATTTATGAAAAGCATCAATGAGATTACTGCTTTCTTTCCTGAAACAGAAGGAAAAACAAACAAGAAAAGCCATATTGAAATTGTACAGTGATTGCACTATATGCAATTATACTGTTTTCCCCCAACTTGTTTGCTGTTACTCATGACAAGAAATTATTATAAGGATTGCCTATCTAATTATAGTCATATTATACTTGGCATTTCAGGTGTGCTTGGAGAACATAAACTAAACCCAGGGTTTTTTTGCAGGAGACCTAATGTGATTGTAGTACAGCCCCCCACTATTTGGGTAGTGGCAAAAAAATGCTATTTGAGCACAATGCTCATGTTCCTGTCACACAGTTCCTCCCTGTCTTTGTCTCTTTCTTAAATCCTTTCCTGATTCCAAGTTTCTCCTTTGTTCTTAGCTTTAAGCTTGACTATTAAAGAGCTCAGTCTCTCTCTTTTAGCAGACAACTTCTCTGTGCTTTCACACTAGTAGGAGTACAGAAGGAGATGAAAGAGTGAAGGGTGGATGCCAGGGAAAAGTGAGCAGGTTTTAGAAGGGCAAACCAGGTTCACTGCAGAATGATCTGCAAAATAAGGATCTTGGCTGCTGGTGCTCTATCAGGAAACTTCTTCCTTGCCATTTCCATAAATTTTGATCAAATACACATTGAGGAGTGGTAGTTCTTTTTTTCTTGATAGTGTTCAGAATGCCAACTCTTTAAACTTCAGAAGAATATTTCTTTTGAAAAGAAATGTTGATGTTTGGGTTCTAGATCTCATCAGACCAGTGTTTGCTGTTGAGTACTTACTCTTAAGAAAAGAATGCTTTTAAAATACTTGAGACACTGAAATGAAGAGTTTTCTGAGTAGTTTAGAAGTATTACATTTGTAGGAAAGCATTTTTATATGCAGACACTTTTCTTTTTTTCCAAACCTGATTTTCCTCCTACTCTTGCTCTCCCATACTAGCATCTAATTTTCCTCTACATTCTTATTCCTCCAAATTAATTCACCGTAACAATAGAAACTCCCTCCTGCTTGAACAGTTGAGTTCCATTAAATAAACAGGATTTTACTTCTGGGAATAGTTCAGTTGTCTTAAGTGCTGTGCACACCACTGTTTCTGAACATTTAAATTTGTCCAAAGCAATTTTTTGCTCAAATGCAGGTGCTGTTTCTTAATCTAGCCTCTCTGGTGTTTTCAAAATACTGATGGTCAGCACTTTTTAAACAGTATTTTGATGGGTGTGTTTTGCTACTTGAAACTGTTTTCCTCTGTTGCTGTAAATGGTGATTATTTTTTAGTGCTACTGTCTTGACATTAAACCCAGGTCCCATGTTTCTTTAAGGTTTTACTTTTCATGCTAACAAATGCTCTGGTTTTTCTTAGAAGTTTACTTCAATTTTGTGAGACAGTGTTTGTTCTCCGGCTTTTATTGATCTTTTATCCCATACAGTTTATTTGATATTTTGTTTTGTAATGAACTAAATGCTTCATTTTAATTCATCAAACATTAATCTTAGTTACAGCTTTATTTAAAACTGTTGCTTACTTGAAGAACAGAACCTCTTTCAAATTTGGTTCCAACTGGATTATTACCCTGCTGAATTCCCACCTTCACAGGAATTTCTCTGCTCCAGTGAAAGAGAAATTCCACTGAGAAGGGACACAGTATAAACAAATGAGTTGATGTTTTGTTGAGTTTCTGGGTGGGGTTTTGTTTTATGCTTTTTATTCCTACCTTTTTTTTTTCCATTTCATTCTGCTGCTGCTCCCATTCCTCTTCCCTACCTGTGCAGGGAAGAGTTGAACGTCTGGGCTGTCAGCCCCGTGTCTCTGAGCACAGTTCTGGTCACATGTCTCATTACTCACCAAACAGGCACATACTTCAGAGAAGATGAGCTTGCAAGGGCTTCCCAAGGAGCTCTGCATGCTCCTGTAGCCACTCGGAGCTGTTCAAGCCTTTGCCAGCCTTTGAGGCTGCTGAGTGCTCTCTCATGACAGAAGACTTAGTAAAGCTCCACTCTGCTCTGGACCTCTACGCATCTATTTTTTCTACCAGCAAGCAACAAGGTCCCTTTTTTTGAGAAAAACATAAATGCAGTAAGCTAGCCCACTGTCCCTTTCCCAGCAGAGCACAGTGGTGGGAGGTGCTCTCTGTGTGAATGTGAATTACTGATGCTGAAACGTGCCCCTTGCAAAAGTTGTCTTTGCTCTGTGCCAGTGCTGCTTTACTGCACTTGATGCAGCACTCCACTTTGATTTTAGAGGAGTCCAGAATCCTGCGAAACATCACCTCTATTTCTAGTAGCTCACTTTGAAAAGATAACTGCTAAATTGAGTAATCCTTACTTAGCAGCAAGACAAAAGCTCAATTTTATGTGCTCCCCAGGTGAAGCACACAAAACGTGTGACAAAGCAAGATCCTTCACACGCACCCTGTGAGCTTCCAGACACGCAGCCTGCGCTCGGCTGTTACCTGGCTGAACACGGGCATGCTTTGCTTTTGATCCTCCATTGGCTAACCACGAATTCAGCCTTGTTGGAAACACAAGCTTGAAGAAGGTTCTTGTGTGTGTGTGTTCTTGTTGTTCTTTACATACTTTGTTTTGTGGTCCTCGTTACTGACGGCTGCTTTTGTTTGTTCCCTTTTTTTTTCCTTTGTCCATTTGACTTTCCCGATATTGTGTGTGTGTTGCTACCAGTTTCTATTGCTCCACCCCCTCCCCCTATGCCTCAGTTGACTCCACAGATACCTCTCACAGGCTTCGTGGCCAGGGTGCAGGAAAACAGTAAGTTTGGACAAGCTGAGCTGTTAAAGGGTAGAGCCTACTCTCTTCTAGCGTGCATGGCTGGCAAGTCAGACTCTTTTGTTTCCTTTTCCAGAAGCTAATACCATCTTGCATTCTAGTGTCAATATGCTATTGGAGCTGAAGGGCACACTCTTCAATATTTTATAACACGTGCATGATTATTGCTGACCCATTTAAGTTCTGAACTACAAATTTATTACAGAAGTACAGTGTGAAATGTGGCATAAGTTTGGTGTGAATATAAAATTGTATTTTAATTGAAAATAACTAATGTCATGTTGAGTCACCCACCCTGCCTTTTTCATTAGGGTAATTGATTAGTTTTTATTAGAAAGGCTTATGTAGACTGTCAGAACTTGTAATGTGTAACCATTGATTCCAATACTGTAGCATTTTTCAGGAAGCTGTACAGTCAATTGAAAACGTGCAGTCTTAAGTAAATCTGATGCATTACAAAGGAGCTTGTAAGGCATCTCTCCTCTCGGCAGCCTTTCATTCTCCATTTCTTTGTGTTCTCCCTGCTGAGCTTCTTGCAGCACAGCTCTGCTTGCTAGGTTTGTGAGAGGTGCTCTCCAGCTGTGCTGTGTTTATACTGGTAACTCTGCTTTTGCCATTACCATGTGATTCCCTTCAGGTGAGTGTTA
Organism: Tichodroma muraria; assembly: GCA_013390105.1. NCBI lineage: Eukaryota > Metazoa > Chordata > Aves > Passeriformes > Sittidae > Tichodroma > Tichodroma muraria. The sequence goes on along the minus strand of WAAG01047342.1, from coordinate 20,070 downwards.
CTGTCTCAAGTGCTAGTGCAGGTGTAAAGTCGTGTTCCTGATCTGGAGATATCCTTTTCTGTAGGAGTTTGTTGCAGTTCTGTAATCAACAGACTAAATGTGATGTAGACAGAGCATGAAGTAAATAAAAAATGTTTCTAAAGTGTTTGGGAACCATTTTGAGATCTGCTAGGATCTCAGGGGCTACTACTACACAGTTGGCTCTATAGCTGCAGCATCCATTTAGGGATACCAGGTCTGAGTCATGCTGCTGTTCTGCTTCCCATTAGAACTTCTAAGTGGTCATGTTCTGAGTATTCCCCAGGAGGTTGGAGACATCTCTCTGGTTCTCTTTCAAAAAGAAGGTATTTTGGTGCTGTGCTAGGTAAACAGTAAGAATCACGTTGATGTAGAATAGTGTGCCACAAAACTGTGTTGAAAGCCTTTCCAAAATATTAAGTGTAGAGGTAAATCTGCTGAAGATGAAGGTTACAGAATGTCTTCACTTGCAGATAAACTTGAGAAAATTGACACCTGCTTCTGAATTGTTCCATGTATTGTCCTCATGGAGATAACGCAGCCCTTGGGAGAGCGGAGGTGAAGGGGACAGACTGACTTGTGCGTGCAACAGCAAAATGCAAGCTGACTTGTGAATGAGATTGCAGCAAAACAGCTAAAGCTTGAAGTCTGGTCATAGGAATTGTTCTTTATTTTCTTTGTTTTATAGTCCCTTGGGTTGGAAAGTTAAATAACGAGTACAGCTTGGAGCTGCTGCTGCCTCGTTCCAGAGGCAGGGGTGCGTGTGGCAGCCTGTGCATATGCTCTGGAAAACTGGCTGCAGAGGCTGTTGTTGAGTTCTTGCATTGTGTGCTAGACTTTCATGGGCCTCGTTTTGTGCAAGAAGTCGCTGGTGTTAGGGAGAGGTGGGGAGACTCGTCTTTTCCTTATCATAGAGTTCTGTGGGTTTAGAAAGCAACATCCTCTGCTTGTGGACTTCTTTCAGAGGACACGGGCAGAGAGGGCTTAGAAGCTATGCAATGCCTTTTCTTTTTCTCCTGTGTCCAAACCAGGGGCATCTCCTCCAGAGAGGCTTTCCAGTGTGTCTGGTGCTCAGGGACAGCTGGTTTGATATAAGTTGCTGTACTCTCATACCCAGTTCTTTTAAAATGCGTCTGCTGGTCCCCAATTAAAGAACAAGGATAGGAATACGTACAAGAGAAGATCTCAGTTTGGAGCTATATAAATACTTGTCCCTTTACCCTTTCTCATTTAGAGTGGCCTTTTGCATGCTTTTTTTCCCTCCCCTAGGAGACGTGATGCTGTCCTAGAGTCTGGCTACATTTAGAACCAGGAGAAGTCTAGGTTGAAGTCCAAGAGGCAAGGGGATACTTCAATGGAGTGGCACTTGTCTAATTTTCTGTTCCATTCTATCCCTTTGTTTAAATGTCAAGTTGAATTGTTTTAAATGTTTCCCATGATGCTTGCAGTTCCTGCACTGCATCTCAGAGTATGTCTTGGTGCTTTTATACTTGCATTTCCTGCTCTCTTCCCTTCTTTTCAAATACGCAGCTTCATTGTTGAATAAATATAACTTTATTTTGCACTTTAGATTTTTTTTTTAATTTCCTAAGGTAAGGATTTTTCAAGATCTCAAATGATTATTGTTTCAACTCTGTTTTGTTTTTTTTTCCTGGCTGTAGACAGATACTGAGAAATACATTTGTGGAAGACGTGCTAAATTGCAGCACAAAACCAGTCCATTCATAAATGGTGTTGTCATGTGTCTTTGGTGGATTAATGAAGCCTTTCTGTGAGTGCTATTCAGTAACGGGCAGGACGTAGCATTCACTCCGCCAAAGACTTTGTTAGTCTGTCTCCAAGTGACAAAAATGGGCTTCTGTATGGGAGAGGAATCACTAATACAGTGGCAGCCAGTCTTATTGATGGAGAGAGCTGTGGGGTGTTCAGCTCAGCTGGTCAAGTTGAAGAGGAGCTGGGCTTGCAGGTAAAGAATCCCTTCAAGGGAAGGGAGTGGGCTGGATGCCTGGGCTGAGGCAGCCCCTGCCCCGTTTTGCCCTTGGCAGCAGGTGCCAGATCTATCCCAATGCAGCCAGTCTACCCCAGACAGGACATGGGAGCTGTGCCCAAGTCCCTTGTCGGGGGCATGAGGCTGAAGAGCAAAGATTAAGTCACCATTAGAGTAGTGAACAGCCAAAAGTAAAAAATGTTCAAACCAACAAAACCCCTATTTCTAATCTTCAGTGCCATTGTAACTATCAGTAAAGCTTCATTCAGTGCAATGTTGTTCTTTCTCTCTTGCTTGGCTTTCTTTTCAATCTGTGTGCTGGAGCTGCACATTCTGGGGCCTGATGCCTTGTTCCATCAAATGCTGCCTACAGCAGTGGTTTTCAGCCTATGCTTTCAGTGTGCAGAATCCCAGATCTCTTGAAAATGAATGTGTTGCTATGTAACCAAGTTGATGTTAGTAGCTTCCTTTCAGTAACTTGTGGCTTCATAGTCCTTACACCAGGTCCATGTGTAGTGGACCACATCTCCCTCTAGGAATAGGATAAAGCGACTTGATGTCCTGCATCTGGGTATGCCATCTCTGTTTTGCTGCCAGCTGCTGTCAATGTTACTGGAAACTAATTTAAAGAACTGATTTTAAAGGTGATTTGCACCATAATGCCTTTCTCTTTTTCCCTTTCTCAATGCAACTTGTAATTGTGCTGATTGGAGAATCTCAGGGCAGAGATTTGACATTTTGGATTATACATTTAATTCCTTGAGCACTTCTTCTCAAAGAGCAGCATCTGCCTGTCGTAGTTTTCCATTTATTAATTGACTCCTGAATGTGTGCACACACACAAGCTAGTCTGCAAGATAAGGATCTGTACAAAGCTTTTCTTCTGCAGAAGGATTACTTGGCTTCCTCTCACCTGGTTAAATCTTAAAAAAGGGAAGAGACTAGTATTTATGATCCACACCAGATCTTTTTGTTCCCCAGTGCAAGCTCTGAGAGAGAAGGAATCCAAGGAAGCAGTGTTCAGAAGTAAATTGAAGTGACTGTTACAGACAAATGATTTGTTAAAAACCAATCAAGCTGCCGGCCCAGTCTGGCCTGTTCTGCCTGGCTCAGAGGGTGCCACTCGGAGTCCTCCATAGCAAACGCTGCAGCGCATGGACATTGGAGCAGGAAGCTTTCCTCTCTGCTGATGTTCAGCTTATGCCCCGCAGCATGTGCTTTGACTCTAGTAGCATTTACACATAGATTTGACCACTAATAACAAATATAGCTGTGTGTTGTAGTTGTTAATACAAAGCCTCTGTTTCTAATCAGTGCATGGTATTATAGTGCATGCTGTGTGTGTTGTCCCCCCCAGCCCTTTTATTTACAGTGTACAACCTCAGGTTTGTTTGCATCTCCACACTGTGTTTCTTGATTTAAGAAAAAACAATAATCTCCAAATGTTTCTAGTTGCTGATAGCCCGACTCCTCCCCCGCCGCCGCCTCCCGATGAGATGCCGATGTTTGATGACTCTCCTCCTCCTCCACCCCCACCCCCCGTGGATTATGAGGATGAGGAGGCTGCTGTTGTGCAGTACAGCGATCCCTATGCCGATGGAGATCCTGCTTGGGCACCTAAAAACTACATAGAGAAAGGTAAGAGAAGCGTTGTGGCTCTTAGTGCAGTATCAGAGGATTAATTATGGTATCTGAAGGGAATGAAGGACTCAGTGTGGGTCTGTTGAAAACAGTCATTGTCCCTCCTAAGTCAGAACTCAAACCACGTTTTCCTTAGTTTGTATCTGTACCTAATGTGATAAGACATAATCCTTCTTTGGACAAATGATAAAATACCTTCAAGCATTCTAGAATGGATGAAAGAGCAAGCTTCTTCACGAGAAGCAGATGTAAATTGGATGGCTTTTATCTTTGATGAGCTGGACTTACTGTACCTATCTCAGATTGTGGGGCAGTCCTCTATAAACTGCTGCAAAATGGACAAAAATTCCAAGATGTATTTATCTCATCAGACTAGATTACTAGAGTGGATTATTAGACTTTGGACTATAAAATGTGTTGAGGCCTCCTTTGAGATTTATCAGTGACTCCAGATCAGCAGACTGTGATCTGTGCTTAGGTATGAAGTCACGTAGTAAACATCTCTTCCCATAAATAATGGACAAGCAGATTTCCCACCTGTGGAGCTGTCTGTGTTGTAGCACTGACCTTTTTGTCAGCAGCAGTGCTGCCAGTTTTCTCGTGAGCTGGCTGGTGCTGCAACGAGTATGAAATGGGGCTGGGTACCTGTTGATTTTTGTGGCAGAGCTCCTGCATTCCATCTTCACTCGAGCTGGATTGTATGCAGGACATACCCATGAGATGAAAGAAACTGATGCAGCACATCATTGCTAGGCATTAAGGCATCAGATACCTGAGAACATATGTAGGTATAAAATAGTGTATTCTTGGAATTCATAAAGCTATCAGTTGCATAAATCCATATTAACTTTTGAAGGGTAAGGTTGTATGTAATGTCTGAAGTCTATATTCACAGTGGTAGTTTTTAACTCCAGTATTGGTGATGGCAACATTCTTTCCTTGGGGAAAGCTCTGCTTTGTTAATGGTACACAGCAAGTTGGAGGTTAGTAAGAGTAAGGTATTCACCAAGCAGGTACTGAAAATAGCAGATGTTGTTTCTACATTCTTCTTCAGCAACTTTCCTACTTGCACTCAGTGCAGCTCCTTGAAAAGTTATGCCAGAAATCCTTATGACATAGAATTCTCTGTAGGAAAGACCATTCATTTGTGAGCAATGGCTTTAGCAGTGATGTGTGCAAGGCCACACTGAGGTGCCAACAGGGGCCTCAGTGGAATGATTTTTGCAAACTTTTTTTAGCTGTGTTCTAATCAAGGGATTTGTATAATGGGATCCACATGCTTTTGAGGTGATCTGGTCAGAAATGGGTACCACACAAGTCAGTTATTCCCTAACTCAGCTTTTAAGTGTCCATAAGCTCCACTTTACTGTGTCACAGTCAGACACACTTCTCTGTCAACAGCTTAACTGAGTGTTAAATTTAGTCACCACCCACTTCTTAGTGCTAGCTAATGTTGCAGTGAAAGTTGAAATTCCATTTTCTAGCCTTAATGTTCAACAGGAAAAGCAAGTGAATTCATTGAAAATCCCACAATAGCAAACTAATCTTTTAACATTTTCTGAAGTACAATTGTTTTTAATACTGTTGCTATTAATAAAATGCTAAATGTGTCCCTGTTTATTCCACAGTTGTTGCTATATATGACTATACAAAGGACAAAGACGATGAGCTGTCATTTATGGAGGGTGCAATCATTTATGTGATAAAGAAGAATGATGATGGCTGGTATGAAGGAGTTTGCAATCGAGTAACTGGCTTGTTTCCTGGGAATTACGTTGAATCAATCATGCACTATGCCGATTAAAATCCTTTGCTTTTCAAAGTTTGGTCTTGTATTCAAGTCATACCATGATTATTTACAAGGGGTAACTAAAAGCTAACAGAATTGTCTTAATATACTTTCAAAAAATTGTGCCCATTTCTTCAGGCCATACTGTTTTAATGGTATGATTGAATGTCCATCTCTTGAGTCTCTGGGGACAGTATGTCTTACCTGATGGCAATTTGTAAAACAAGCAACTGTCTATAACTGGTTATACTTATTTACTTATGCATTGTTAATTTTATGACCAGCCTAAATATTATGGGGAAGTAGGGTATAATATTTAATGAACCATGATCAGATTGTGCCATTACATTTTTCAGTACAGCATGGTAACTAACACTACGTTAGACTAACATATTAAAACCTGGATGAGAAGTTTAATGTTAGTGCTGGTCATATTACTTTTTGTTTAGACTCTTTGCTCATTCTTGAACTATATTTGTTTAAAGCATGCATACAAACTTATGTATTGAAATATACTTTTTTAAAAATCCAAGATGCTTCCAATTGTTGTAATCTTTACCTGGAGTATTCTCACTAAAGTCTATTACAATGAGTTGTTTGGGTCTAAGGTGTCCATGTGATTCAAAAAATGGGTGGTCTTATGTATGTGTAATTTGTACCCAAGTTTTTTTAATGAGTAAATTTACATTATGACTTTTTCCATTCATAAATATATAAGTGAACCAAAGGTCTTGTCCATTACTTTGTTGGTTGGCTTGGCAAAGAAGTTTGAAATGCTAACGTAGCAAAATCATGGCTGTGTTATCCCAGGCAATGTACTAAAAAGCAAATGTTTGTAACATGACTTTATCACTGACAGAGGGCAAATAAATTAGATCTGAAACCTGAATTACACACTTATACATACTCTTAAAAGTTCTTTTCTGACAACACTTAATTTTAGTGAGGATTCTTGATTGAATCTAGTTACCTGGCTGCAGTAAGTTGTACACCATCTGTAGCTGACGGTTCTGTGAGGGAACTCTGTGTGGCTTTGGGAAGTACCCCATGGAGCAGAGGGAGCAGGCTGTCTTCCAGGTAGCACCCAGGGAAACACACGTGACAGGAACTTGGCCATTGTTAAGAGATCACAGGCAGAGACTGCCAGAGAGGGTGTGCTTCCCTGCTCTACAGATTCTGTGGCTGAAATAACCTGAGAAGGAATGTGGTAGTACTGGGTAATTACTGTGAGAGGAATGTGTCTGGGACTTCAAAGGCAGCTTCTAGGGTGCCACAGAATATATTCTATAAATGAGTGATGGAAAGTGATGGAGTTGCAGGTTTGACTGGCTGGTGAATCATTCATTTTTAGTGTGAGTTAGAAATACTGAGCTTTTCATTTTCTGAACAAAAGCATTCATTTGGTAGCAGTCTCAAATTCTGCATCGTATTAACTGCTAGCAGGTAGCCACCAGTAGCGTGAATTAGAACTCACTGAGGTGTATAACCAATTAAAATCCACATGTAGTCTTTTATAGTAAACCAGTATCTCTATATACAGTTCTAGGTGCTTCTCTTGAACAGCTGCAGAAGCATCCAAACCATCTCTCTTCACAGCAGTTTATCAGCTCCTGTACATGCATGCTCTGTTTATTAGTGTAAACAAGTGAAATTAGGAACAGCTTCAGTTTTCATACACTGATTTATATTTATTCTCATTGTGGCCTTTGTGCATCAACATGTAAACATCTTCCCCCTCCCCCACAATCAATAGCCCCTGCTAAAAGAATCGTACAGCACAGTTTGCTTTGCTCTGAATTGCATGGCTTCCTGCAGTAAAACACTTTAAACTTCTGTTAAAAAAAAAATTAGAACTTCAAAAAAAAAAAAAAAACAAAAGTTTTTTTTTAAAAAAATAATTTTTGGTAGCTTGTGTTGGAAGCAAGTAACTTTTGAAATAAATTTAGGCACAGTCTGGTAAGTAGCTGCCAGAACGAGCGGAAGGAGTTCTGTCACTTGTCCCGCATGAGAACCATCTGTGTCAGGTGCACGAGGGCCTCTCTCTCGGGGGACGGCCGCAGCTTGCGGATCTCGCGCGTGGCGGCGTGGCAGTAGCGCTGGGCGAGGTAGGTCGTTTGCTGCACACCATCGCTCTGATGGGAGGGGACAGAGAGGGAACAGGGAACTGATCAGCCGCCTCCTGCCTTCTGCCCCTTCCAGCCACAGGGGGAAGTTCTAAGGCCAGCGAGTACCCTAACACTTTATATTCTGATGGGGAAAGGAAGAGGATTCATTCTGTAATCAGGGAAAGCCACCAACCTGCCCCAAACTGACAAAGTACTAAAACTCATCCGTGCTAAATGTAAGCACTATTCATAATAATTACTTCATACGAATTACATTCGTAAGTATTAAGCATACTTACGAAACGGCACTGGTATTAGTAACAAACTAGAAACTAATGGTTTATCCCTTCCCTCCTGCCCTAAAGAGAGATGTACAAAACCCCCATGCTATTCTGAAAAATATGTATTAATTTTGCACAGACCATTACTTAAGTCTTTTTAGACCAGAATCAATTAGAACTGGTAGGGGGTGTGCACTGAAGTTACAAGACTGCCTGGTAATTATGTGCCACTTACACCAGCTGTTGAATACAGGTATGTCTCAACTGAAGGAACTGAGTTCACACATGAGCTTTTTATTTATGCACATTTTATACTATTGGAGGGAAAAACGTTCCTCAGCACTAGCATTTCTGCTCAAACACTGTGGCAGTAGAAGAGCTGAGAAATTCTGATCTGACATTGTACATTGCATGCTACTGAGCAGGTATTTGACAATGCAGCCTTGCTATTTTACTTGAGAGACAATTTCAGACTGAGCAGCAGGGAGAGCAGAAATATTTGGTATCAGTCTTACCTGCAACACATATTTCCGTGCACGTTCAACATCTCCTGGCTTACTGAATCTCCTCATTATCATAGCATTCATTTCTGGAAACTAAGCACAAAGGGAGAAGGGTTTGTCCTTGCTTTTGAGTTGTTTTCCGTGTAGCTGCCTGCCGTGCTAAGGTCAGAACGACAGCAAAGTGCAGCCCCCTTCCCCTATCGCTGCTGTTGCTACAGGTGTAGCTTTAGGTTTGTACTTGCAGTCTGCATAGGACTACAGTATAGCAGAGCCCAAGCATTTAAAACTTAAACCACCTGGCTCTGCTGGCTGTAGCCAGTTGGTAGCAGAAGTCAGCACCTGCCATTTTATCATGTTAAGCAGATACTCCAATGTGGTAATTTCTGATGTGGCTACTACCTTGTGTATAATCTGCATCAGATATTCGATCACAGATGAGGGTTAGTGTTGGCACTCCTAGAAGAAGCACCTCTGCCCCCACACATGAAGAACCCAGGATGTTTGTTGTTGCAATATTGTACAGTTCAACCTGCAAAACCCCCTCATGGTAACACTGGCTGTTATGTTCTCTTACATATTCCATTGTGCTGGTATTTCATATATGCAGATTTTTTTTTAATAAGAGAAAAATGACAACTATAAGGTATTTTGTTTTCAGTCACATAACACTTGTAGTTAGCACGGCATGCTCAATTCCCTACAAATCAAGCAGGTAACTCAAGTCAGTTATTTTGAGAAAAATAATCACACCACTTAGCTAAATATGCAGCCTCTTTCTTCAGACAGCCTAGAAACATAAAAACCTAGTGCTTAACAAAATAAGGCCACAACTCAAGGCAGCTACTCCACAATTCTTTTTAAGGCGAAGAGCTGTTTGTTCATCTTGCCTGAAAGGATCAGAGTCAAACAAAGATGATATTATTGCCATATGCTTGTAAACAATGATCTGCTTTCCTTGCACACCTTTGGTCCTGCAACTGCAGCTTTACAACCCTGTTCAGGTACAAACTTTGTAGCACCCCTCAGTGCTGTGACATTTTTCTATTACTCATACATAGTCTTGGAGATGCATTCAGAAGTTCAGTGGTGACTCGCACTTTATCTAAAAGAAGAAAGTCATGGCTTTTTCTAGATCCTAGCTTCCTTCCCAGGTAACGATAATTTAATTGCAGTGTTCACACAATCAGTTTTCACATTATTCATATTTACAGTTATATAGGATGCAAAGGATCACTTTTTATATTTAAGCACTAAAGGACACGAAAATCCCCAAACTTGTAAGGCAGAGCTGTTATTAGCAACTCTGCATATTTAGTGGGCAGCACATCAGGCATTTAACAGGAATGCTTATAATAAAAACAAGCCTTCATTCTTCAGCTGTACTCGTTTAAGAGGAGCTTTAGAATTAGCAAACATTAGTGTATTTCCTTAAAAATTAAATGGGGTGTTTTGTGTTTGTTTTTTTTTCCACTGAGTGACCTAACTTTAAATACTGAAAAAATAGGTTTTATATCAAGGCAAACATTTTTTTCTCCTTAATATTCTAATGCACAAAGGTGTATTTCAGAGGGAGGGGAGAGGACATGAAGAAAAGGCATCTGTCACTGAAGATCCAGAGCACATTAAAAACTAACAAATGTTTGTCAGGAAGACAACTCGAGGGGTACCAGCTAAATGAAAGAATAGCAGCAATACTAATCTGAAAAGACAGCCTATAATTAATAATGACACTTTGGACTGTCTTCAAGTCCTGGCTCATGAGTTTTTTTTCTCAGATACAAATATATGAAATATCTTTTAGTAGCATTATAAGCATCTGTTGAAGCTCCACATTTTTTATCACTCATGCTTTGTTTATATATCAGTTAAGTCTGTAGTGCTGTTCTTCCAGTCTCTTTAAAACAGCAGGACATTTTCAGCACAGAAGCCTTCTGGTTAATGCAGAAAACTTTGTAAGATGGTCAAGTTATCTTTCAATGCAAAAATGTACACTTCCCATCTATCAAAGATAAAAATGAGGAAAAGCATTTAAAAGTGACCTACACAGAACAAGATTTTAAAATAGGACTGACAGATTTTCTTTTCTTGTATTTCTATATTATGAACTAATTTACCTTGTAAGGCTAATTAAAAGATGGATTAAGTTCAAAGTCAGAGACAGACAACCCAAACAAATTAATAAAGAATAGTTTTAATTTAAAAATTGGAATATTCAACACCCACGAGACAATCAATGTTACCCATTCTCTGCCAGAACTGGCTATTTGCAACATGCCTTCTTTCCTTCTGCACGTGGCTTCAGCACACACGAAAACAGTTTAACAACTCCATCCTCCCTCTCTACCTGAGTGTCTCACCGTTCTTATGGACAGCTCCAATTGCTGATGACACAATTCTGAAGTAATGATTCAAAAACATGCTTGTGAATCCCCCAGATGAGTATGGGGAGACACTGAGGACATGGAGAAGGTGGTTCTCAACATGCATTCATCTGCTTTGTCAGTTGGCTGATACCCTGTCTTTTCTGAGATACAGATCCTTGCAAATGCCCAAAGGAAGCAAACAGATGTGTATGCTCCACCTCCCACCACAGGCTCTTCTAGAGGGGGAAGTAAATGTCAAAATTGTTGGTCTTTTTTTAAATAATTTAGAACTTTTCCCATGTCAAGCTCTAAGTAATTCCACTGAGAGACGATAGACGAGAGCTCTGCTGGAACTAATGTGCCAGTTTTTGTATCACACTGTGAAGCCTGGTAGGAAGGACTGCTTTTTAAATCCCAAATCTGCTTGCCTCTGGTGAACAAGACACTGGAGCAAGGAATTAAGCCAGTTTTTTTCTCGTTTATGGATTAGCACCGATTTTGATGTTTTTTTCATGCTGCTCACCCTTCTCTTTTCATTCTGCTCCTCCAAATAATTTTTAAGGCACTGAAAATCTTGACCAATTTTAAGCTTGTTTTATTTATGACACTCCCTATTCTCTTATCCAGCCTTCAGACAGGAAAGCTACCCATGTTTGCAACTGGATAATACTTGAGGACAAAGAGATAAAGAGATCAAATCCAATAAATAAAGGTAACCACCTAAAGGCAAGGCAGGGATTTCAATTCCTGTCCCCAGATGGACACAAAGCCCAGAACAAGACAAAAAAGCCTACGTACACAGGCAAGCCTGAGAAGATGTCTCAGGAGAAAACACAAGCAAGAAGCTACTTAGAAATAACCTATACAAAATGTGCTAAAACTCTGAATAAGAGAGCTGAACAAGAGCCTAGCAGTGAGCAGAGCTGTGCAGGAAGGTGTTTCTCATAACTTGTGTGTGCACAGAATCCATCTGATAATTGAACACACTGATTTGTCACGTGTGCCCAGGCCACTCTCATCACTGACACTGGAGATCTGATGTGTTTCAGCTGGTCCTGTGAGGAGCAGTTTACATTTTTTATTTTGAGGAAACAGCTTCTTGCTGACTTACCTGTCGACAAGCAAATAAGACAGGGCCTGTGGCTAGTCCAAGCTTGAGGTCTGCTGCTGTTGGTTTCCCCAGATGGTCGGCACATGATGTAAAATCCAGCACATCATCTATCAGCTGGAAAAAAATAAAGATTATTTAAAATTTCTTTTAAAAAATTAGAGCTAAATACAGAATAATCCTTGTTAAAGACAAGATTTGTAGGAAGGATTAAGACAGCCCACTTGATTTCTAAAGCACTTTGGAGAAGTTTAGATTTTAGATTTCATTTAGTTCAACGAAAACACTACCTGAAAAGCTATGCCAACGTTTTTTCCATACTGGTATGCAATCTCATGAACTTTGGGATCGGGGCAGCCTAGAATTGAAACCTGAAAAGACAAAAAAACACAAGTAAATAGAAAGCTTTAGTTAGCATCCACTTTTAGCCCCTGAACATAGGTGTCACACAGCCAGCACAGGCAGGAGGGACCTGGGAAAGGCAAAAAAAAGCTGACTTGGGCACATTCTGGCTTATCTCTGTTCATGGAGACACACAACTAGCCAAGCTTACTAGAAAATAAGGCTGAACAGCGATGCAGTATTAAAACATTCAAGTCTGCAAAGAGATTAGCTTCATTAAATATTTAACAGGCTTAGAAATTACAATGCAAGGATAAAGAGAGAAGAAATGTGGATGCACTTCACATGCAGGGTAGTAGTTGTATACAGTCCAGTGACGGGGAAATTAAGCTAATTACATATATACATCAGCCAGGGGATAATTGGAGGTCAGACAACAGATAAACAGACATTACATGTCTCATAAAAGATCACAAAGCTGGATGTGTTGAACTCAGTACAGGAGGGGCAGCTGACATAAGGATGATTATTTTTAAGGTGATGTTAACTGCATCTGACTTGCTCAGGAAGATGAGTTGATTAGCTTGCAGGCAAACGTACTGAGGGATAATTAGTGGCAAAGAAAAGACAGCAAATGAAGAAAGCACACCAAGCTCACAAAGGTATCACTAAACTGAGAAAAACAAAACATTTTACTTGAATATACAATCAACTACTTGAGAGACAGAAATTTTGCTGAATAAACTCCACAGAACTAAAATACAGGACACTTACTAAGGTTTGAGAATTAATATTGCCTCAAAGTAAGGGCATTTATGCTTTTTGCATTTATGTACTGATTATACATTTTGCAAAATGAGGTTGGTTAAATACTCAGATTTATTTCAACCTTCAATAAACCAATTAGGAACAGGGGACAAAAATCCACCCTGGTTTATTGCAGGCATTCCAAATCTGCTGTGACTAATGCAAGAAGTGAAGAGACATTTTACTTAAGACTAAAAATGTATGCTAGCTAGGAAAACCACACAATATAAAAATATGTGTGTGTATATATATATACACACACATACATATATATTCCTCTTTGAGACGCTGTAAGGTAGGATCATAAAAAAACCCCTTCCAACCCCAAAACCAACCCCAAACTAAAAACGAGTCCAGCAGTAGCTTTGAAGGGGAACGTGAAGATGAAAATAAGAAACAACATTATATCCTAATAAATGTGATGCAACTTGCACAAAATGAGAGATTATTTCATGCATCAGTGCACTTCATATCTGAGCATCAGAACACTTCCCAGTCATAACCTGCATCTATGGATAATAACTAAATCCCAGAGATATCTGGATGACTGAGGAATTAACAGCATCATACATTCTCCACTTTTATTTAAAGAAGAGGACAGTATAGCAGGAAAATAATGTTACTTATCTCTAATAATCATACAAAATCCTGAAGGCTATTAAACAGAGTGAACTGCAATTATGAGATATTTAAATAGATGTTGCTAGGGACTATCAAAGTACAGTATTTTTCCCTTTTATCCTCCTTTTGATGTTTGTCTCTTAAATAGCAGTATTTGCCCGAAGACCTAACATCTACTGCTGTACCGTGCAAACTTCTGGTTGCTTCTGTAACATAAATCACATAATACCAGCAAGGCAGGGGGACTGCATCTACCCTGTTCCAATGAAATCCTTACCTACCTCCACATTTCATTCCATGTGGAGGATTAAAATGCAAATTCAGTGACAAAATCCTGGTTAATGGCAAAGGGTTGGAGTGGGCAGTAGCTGGCAGAGGGGGAGAGGAAGTGCTATGTAAAGAAAAGAGTTTTCTCAGTTAACCTGAAAGGTCATTTCTTGTTTGTAGAAAAAAAAA
>WAAG01047340.1:301-11422 GCA_013390105.1 Tichodroma muraria | reverse complement strand
CCGGGTGCGGCCCCGCGGCCCCGGCGCGGTTGTTGCGGAGGCTGTGACCCGCGGGCCCCGGGCCGGCCAGGCCCGGGCTCCTCGCCCGGCCACCTGACATGGCGCTCTGGCCCCGGCCTCGCTGCCTGCGGCGGCCGCTCCCGCCCCGTGTCCGTGCGGGACCCTGCCGCAGGCTCCTTGGCCTGGAGTCGTGTTGCTGCTGAGGGCTCTCCCACACCGCATTCCCTGTTCTGCAGTTGCTACGTTTTGATCCTTCTATCTTTGTCTTTTCTCACCCCTTGAGCGCCGTTGCCTTGTTGTCCCATACAAACCGGAGAAACAATTACCAATTTAGACCCTGCTGTTCTTGCTCTTGGTCTGACCTGTTCTGGGCGCCTCCTCCTGTCTCTTAAACTTAGCATCACCAACAATTTCTGTGTTCAACTCCTGTGTATGATACCCACTGTAGGAAGAAAATGTGGTCATCAGCAGTGCTGTGGGATTCAGTGGCCTGGTGGTATTTCCAGATCCTAGTCTGGGATGTAGTGGTCTTTCTGAGACAGTGCGTTTATTGCTTGCAACTGGAATGCAAATAATAACTCAGGCTTTAGAAGAACCGTGATTCATGTGATTGTGAGTGTTCATTCTGTAGGTGTGCACAAGGGAGACCTGTTAGTGCCGTGCAGGCAGCATTTGGATGAAGAGCACTCTGTGGCATAGTTTAAGTTAGTAAAAGCAAACTATAGAGTGAAGCATTAAATCCATAAAGAGAGACAGGAATGGGGGGGACAGGAGCTATACCGTGCAAGTTGTAGTTGTGGTGTCTGTTATGTAGTTGTTAATTCATTATGCAATTTTTATACGTTTGATTTTATCAAAATGAATGCAAGCATTGCTAAATAGTGGAAATATTTTAGGGTTAAACGTAAAGATGGTAAACATATGGCATCACTTTAACACCACTAATTCATGGTTTGTTTTCCTTACTAAATTAATCTGTTATGGTTTGGGACACAATGTAAGGGAGCCCTTGAAAACGTGGGTTTTTATATTTCTTGGAATAATTCCACTGGTGTTTACACTTAGTGTGTATCCTGCAATGAAACTCTTCTTTTTTCCGTAGCAAGTAGCTTCTGCTTTTAATTTCTATAGTTGGCTTTAAAGATTATTAATGGAAATATGGAGTTCTGAACACATACATTTTTTTTCAGCTATTGTTGCCTGTTACTCAATCATTCAGTTTTTATGTGCGTTTTACATTTGCAAACTGAAAGGGCACCTAGCTACAAACCATATTGGCTAGATTTAATTCAGCACAGTGGTGAGGTGCTTTAAGGAAAACTGAGACTCCAAAAATTGTTACCTACTGTATTTCTGCAATCTCTCTCTTAAGAAGAGGCTTACCTGTACCTAAGAGTTGAGCTGATGAAATTTTTTAGTTGTTATTTTAATTTTTTTCCATTAATTTTTCCTGGTCAACCTAAATATTGTTAAATCCAAGTTTTAAGGGGAGAGACAGATGCTTTTTTTATAGTAAAGGCATATTTTTAAAAGGTAATACTATGAAGTAGCAATGATAAAGTTCACTGAATTGGGGTATGAGAGTTCATTTTATAGAAGGAGAAAGTGAAAAATACAGACAGCTTGTCACATCCTCCTGAGTGGTGTCAATATAGCTACATGATGGATGACATATTTCTATGAAAAACTTCACAAGGCTTAGCCATTAAACTTTTAACTGTTGCTAATAAAAATCCCAACAAACAAACCCTAATTCTAATAGGTGTTTCCAAATGAATCATTATGAGAGAAACATGGATAAATTCAAAAGGTATTACAAATGAAAGTATTCTCTTGGGTGACTGACAAATAATCAGTGTAACTGTTGCACAGTTTAGCATTTTATACTATATTCCAGCTGAAAATGCTTGAAACAAGTATTGAGAAACCTGAGGGTGGAAGAGTTCAAGAGAATAGCAGTAGTGATGGGAGTATAATCTCTCCTCATCTTTTTCTTTTCAGTGAAATGTCTCTTGGTAGTGAGCTTACAAATTTCCAAAGTATATGCAGCAATGGAGAGATTCGTAAAATTATGTATGATCTTTGATTATGCCTAATTTTTGTGGTATTTAGTAGTATTTATTGGTGGGACAGTCCAGCAAAGAAAAACAGAGCACTTAATGTTTCACAATGTAAAAACTTTGCATTTTACTTTTACATACTCCACATTTCGCACTGTGAAGATGTTTTTTGACATAACACAAGTTTTAGTGCAGCACTGTGTGCCTCTTTGACCTATGATAAGTGAGGGTGAGAGAGGTTTTTTTCTTTTGAGGAGAGGTTATACTGTTTAAAACATAATTGGTAAGACAATTTTCAGTGATACAATTTGATATTGTACGATTAAGAAAAGGTTTCTCTATTCTTTCTGCATTTCTTTGTCTTCTAATTAAATCCTTCGTTTGAAATTTACTTTTCCTTTCTGTTCACTGAGGTACACACTGATGTACAGTTATGGCTGGTGAATGAGTTTTGAATAGGGAAGGTTTAATAAAGCAAGTATCTTAAGCTGTCTGCTCTCTTAAATACCATGAAAGCAAGTAGTAATGTATCTGCTCTGTAATTGAGGCAGCACATAACTTTAGATTCTCGATAGATTTTGGGAGATGATTATTATTTATTATGTCTGTTGAGATTTTTGTAGCAAGGAGTTTTGTGTCAGTTGGTGTCTGAAGACTTCAGAGTGTGCTAAAAACAAAAATAGTGTAGACTAGCATCTTAACGATTAATGAAATGTTCAGATTTACATTTTTTGTTTTTTAGTCTTTAGCAGGCTTTGTGTTGATGCCACTAAAAGCTAGTTCTTAAATTTTAAATGAGGGATTAAATTAATAAATAATAAGTAGGGGATTTACATAAGGGGACGGGTGGCATATGGCTACCTAATGGCTTGATGTTTCGGCATCTTAAGTTTGTCAGCGAGTGTACCTGGCCCTCCTTTACAGCAGTATTGATGATTCAAATAAACCTATTTGCGTAAATGTTCCAGTTAGGCAGGTTTTTGCCAGTGTCCTAGTTTTTGGGAGATAACTGAATGAGGAAGGTCAGATTTAATGATTCTTAAAGACTAAAACTCAGTAAGTCATCATCTATACAAGTGTTGTGTC
The DNA here is from genome assembly GCA_013390105.1 of Tichodroma muraria. Classification (NCBI taxonomy): domain Eukaryota; kingdom Metazoa; phylum Chordata; class Aves; order Passeriformes; family Sittidae; genus Tichodroma; species Tichodroma muraria. Next base: position 8,276 of record WAAG01047340.1, on the reverse strand, counting down.
TGCCTTTTTTTGAGAAAGGACGCTGAAATCTTTTTGAGTTCCAAACACATTTTTGTGGCTAGATGGCCATTTTTATGCTTGTAAATCACATTGCTTATTCTGTCAAAAATATTTTGTGAGTTAATTCTTGAAGACTGCCCCAGATGATAGGATTCGAGCCAATATGAACCAGAGTAAAGAGTGGATTGGTGTGAGAGTGGTAAACTCACCAAAAAGTTGTCAAGTTGATGTCTTCTTACTTATTGATGCTGCCTCTTATGCACTGTCTGATAGTGATTTTCTCTTTAATACCATGATGTGTTTGGACTGTGAACACTATTGGGTAGAATCACTTGCTTCAGAAGATGTGGGTCTCTGTTCTGGCTTTTGATGGTTGTCCTGGGTTGATGCTGAAGTGTATCCCCATTCGTCTGTTTAGCTCAGACTGATTATGTTCACGTAATATCCATGAACATAATGCACGCAGCTTCTAGTGCTTAAAGCATGGCAACTTAGCATTAATTTTCAGTTATGTACTTGAGAGCTTAAACTTTAAAGTTTGCGTAGGAGGAAGGAGGAGGATGGTAGTAAAATGTGCATCAGCGCTTTGAAGTAACATTGTTGGTAGGTGGGTTTTAAGTGTCAAGATATCATGAGCCCGTGGGGTGTTAAGACATCGAAGCTCCAGCGAACAAAGGTAGACATTTCATACCTTGAGTGGCCCTTTTGGGTACAGCAGTTGCCACACATCGTGAACAAGGGATTTTTTTTTAAGCTGTTTGTGTTATTACCTAATTGCATTAATGTTGCAGTTCCCCTCTTTTGATGAGAAGTTTTGTCAGGTATTGTTACTTAGATTCTTCTGTAACAGTGCTGAGTCAGCTTTTCCCATTTGTTTTGACATCTAAGGTGATAGTCATCCAAATAACTTGTTCCTTTAGTTTACTATCCTACTAGAGTTTACTACTTGAAGAAATAAATGTAATATGGATCTTTTTAATGGAGTCTGTTACAGTTTTTACAGCTAGTGCTTCCTGTTGGTCATTTGCTGTGCATAAGCACAAGGTCCAGAGAACAAGTCTTGTATTTTGAACGTTGCAATTTCTTCCACATAGTCCAGTCAATAACTAGATGTACAAAAGATTTTTAAAAGCACTAGACAGATTCAGCGAATTGGAAGTGACAGACACTATTCAGAAAGGTACTTCAGTGAAATGGAAGGAACTGTAGTATTGCTAAGCTATCTTCAGCATTTTCAGACTCACTTATTCAGGCAGGTCAATAAAGTAGATAGGCTATTCAACATCTAAAATTTTGAATATCCTAACTAAGCAGTGTGAGGTTGGTTGTTTTTTTTCCCTTTGTTAAGTTTCCTGAGATTTTTTCCTCTCCTTGTTCTCAATTCAGACAGTTCTTTATTGATAAAATTTCTTTATAGAAATGTTTTATTATTTTGAAGTCCAACTGCTGAGGACTTTCATAAACCGGATTTATTTTTAAATTGACAATTATTAAACATAAAAAAGCTTCTATTTTATGTTAACTGTCTTTAAAATATAAGCTAAAATATGAAAGTCAAGTTTAAAAGGTAAACTGATGTATTAAATTCACCTCCTGGCCAGAGAGGGAAGGAAAGAGAGTAATTACAGTGAAACCTAACATTTGCTTAGTAAAATAAATGGTGTGGGAGTACTGTAAAAATGAACAAAGTGAATGTAAAGGAAAAATAAGAAAAAAATAAAATATCAGGACAAATGCATCTAACATTGTCGGGGATTGAGTTTCTTTCTTATAGGTTTTTTTTTCCCAGAAGTTGCTAGGAAACTAATTACTGGATACTTATGGGTAATTAAGAAAGACAAAAGAAGTAGCTGAAGTCGGGAGAGGAGTGTGGCATCTGGCTACACTTTCGGGGAGTTTTCTTTTGAAGGGACAGTGACACCGCGAGAATAGAGGCAGGTAAAGGACGGGAGCTGGGCCAGCTGCTCTCGTTCTTGGCATTGGACGGGACGGCCAGGCTGTCGCTTACGGCGGGGAGAATCCGCCGGAGCTCAGCCCTGAGGGACCTATCACCATCTGCTCGTGTGCCCCGGGAATTCTGAACTGCGCCTCTCCCTGCTCTGCTGGGAGCCGGGCCGTCGCTGCCCCGCGCCCGCTGTTTCTTCGGTTCTGCTCTGGGTTTCCCCACGCTGTGTCCCGCACCCTCCTGCCCTGCCGGGACGTTTCCGCAGCTCCAGCTACTGCCGCAGAACTTCTGATACATCTCGGTCACCTCCCCGGGATTTTTTGCTCGCTCCGACCAGCTGTGACGGTAATTGCACCAAAGAGAAAGTGCCAGCGCCCGAGAACACTCTGACTGGGTCCCTGGTTCTGTTTGCTGTTAATGCCATAGTTATTGCTGTTCTGTTTGCCTCGTTATACATACTAGTATAGAACTGTTATTCCTATCCTCGTATCTTTGCTGGAGACCCCCTTAATTTCAAAATTATAGCAATTCAGAGGGAGAGAGTTTACATTCTCCGTTCCAAGGGAGACTCTTGCCTTCCCTAGCAGACACCTGTCTTCCAAACTAATACAGGTTTTGGTGCCCAACGTGAGTCCTGAGGGCACTGAGAGAAAAAGGGTGAAAAAGCAATAACAGTTATTGAGTAACCTGATTTTTTGTGTGCTTAATATATCCACATATGTAGTTGAAAAATGAAACACTTCCACGTGCTCGTGTTTAAGGGAGACAACTTAAAATGCAGTCAAGAGTATGTTTGGACTGTCTAAAAACACACGGAATGCTTGGTGGTAAATACAAATCGTGATCGCCCCTGCCTGAGATGGATTTTAGATAAGATGGTAGAAACATGCAGATGCAGTTGGAGATCTCCACTAAATTATTTTTCTCTGTTGTGATTAAGAAAATAATATAACAGGAACTGAAGTAATTCTTTACCTCTTTCATAGACAAACTAAGTGATGAAAAAGCTTAAAAATATACAACATCTCTTGTCCAGTTTCTAGTCTTCCTTCCCTTCTAGATTAGTTTGGAAGGATATGCTTGTTTGAGATCTCAGGTTTTTTCTTAGCAAATTCTGTCTATTTACCTTTTAATCTTAGAAAGTCATGTAGAACTGTTAAAGATGCAATGAAAATGTGGTAAATGGGGAGAAGATAAAAATCTGCTGTGGCAGATCCTACAGCATGTTTATTTTGTACCAGATTCATTCGGATTCATTTGATTTGCCAATATTATGGCATACCTGACTTAATAAACTAATTCAACAGGGGAAGAAATCTTTTTTTTAAACTGAAAGACTCAGGCTGTAAAAGGAAACAATGTTGAGAGCTTGAAGAAATTTTATGGTAAACATAATGTGGGGGAAATTCTGGAAGTCATATTTGACTGTAGTGCTTTCTAACAGGGTTGTTTATAGCGTTGGGTCACTTAATGACAGATACTGGTTTTTGAGTTACTTTGTAATTGTTGCAATGTTACTTCTGTAATTGCTGCATCTGTTTTTGCAGTGGAGAAGCTGAGAGAAATCATTTTCAAAAGTGTAAGAGAAATGTATTTAGTGAACTGAGGAGAATGCTCTCTATTCTTCAAGCTTTTCTAGATGGTGAGCTCTTCTTTTATGCAGACTCCTCCTGTATGTATGCTGTTCTGTAGCAGTCTCAGTACAGGCTCTGATGCTCCAGGGGCCAGTGAGTGGGAGAAATTTCACTGAGCCTGGCTGCGACTTGCTCCTTTTCCTCATTTATGAGCTCTCCTCAGTGGTTCTGCATGCATAATACTTTTCTTATTCTGTTGCTTCTGATTAGCTGCCCAGTGGGAAGCGCTTGTGAATTACCGGGCGAAGGGAGTACGCCTGGTATGTGCGCATCTGCTGGGAGCCTTGCCGAGGCACTGGCCACTAGGGTTCAAGCAGAGGACACAGCTGTGTTCCAGTGGAGTAATGCATTCTTCCTTTGAAGGGTTAGGATTATCTTTGGAAATAAGTGAGCATGAAAATCTTAACTGTGGTTTTACCTGTACCTCTGGCTATTTTTCCTGATGTTCAAAGTGTTTCAAATGCAAAATAAACCATTCAAAATTCATACGCTGAAGGCATTGTGCAGGGGAAGAATTTTTTTTTCTTGCAGCAACTGTTTTTAACAGCTCTCTAGCTAAAGTTTATCTTTCATCCTCAGTCCCACAGATTCTACACTTTTTATAATAGTTAATCTAATAAAGTTAGAAATAACTTTTTAAACTAGCTTCATAATGTGCAAATTCTAAAAAGATTTGCAGAGTGTTTTTTTGAACTAGGTAAAGCAAAGTTTTGATTCGATATGTTTTGCTGGCATAAACTTTTTATTTTAAAAATGGTAGAACAAATTCTTTAAGATTAGATTTTGTTGTAGTGTTATTTTTATGCAAGCCCCCTGACTTTTTGGTGCAAAATTTGGGTAGTGCTTATACTTGATCATAGGCTCATGCTCCAGAAATAAAACTTTCAGTAAAATTCCTTGAATTTTCTCTACTAGCTGCTTAGATTTCATTGAAGGTGTCTGTGGCCACTGCATGTATAGTTGCTTTGACAGTTACTTCTCAGTGCTTTTAGTGTTCTGAATGGCTGCATGGTAGTCTTACAAAACTGTAGGGAATCTTTTTCTTCATCACATCATTGAAGACAGTTCATTTCTGTCAGCAGGGATTTTTGTAGCAAGAGCTAATATTCTTCTCAAGCTTTGCTTCTTAACATTGCTTTTTATAAAGCGGTCATCTGCTTTGGGAACAACAATATTTGAGTAACAAGTATGTAAATGTTCTCCTATCCAGAAAAAAAGCTTGGGATATGTTATTGTTAGTGTCTTCAAAGCCTCTGTTACTTTTTAATGTTGGATGCATAAGGTTTCTTGCATTCTCACAATGTCATTGACACTTGTTAATGTCAGGGTTCACCATAATTTCATCCTGTGGGTGTTACTCTTGTGTTCATGTAATGCTAATATGAAAAAAAGCCTGTCATTACAGGAAGGTACTTTAAAGTACTGTATTGGGGCATTTGTAATTATTTTCTTACTTGGAGCCACTGCATTTCTTGTAGTTTATCCTGTGTAGTATTAGATTGTTGTAACTACTTGGTATAATAATAAAAGCAGATTATACAATACAGCATAGTACTTAGTCCTTTAGTTTGCTTCATTTGTTGCTGGATTTGAAACTTCAGAAACAGTGTTGGCTGCTATAGATGTTAGTTGGTGTGGTGTACATGTAGATGCACTGCAGTGCTTGATAAAAGCAGTCCATTTTTTTGGTGAGGGAACTTTCAAATTATGACTTGCTGCTGAAGTCTTATTGCTCTTTACTAAATGCATGTGATTTGGCCAAACTTTCCTTCTTGCTTGGTCAGTAGGACCTTGTGTATTAGACTGCTTTGTGGTGGTAGAAATTGGAAAGATACCATGCCCATACCCTGACCATTGCTTTCTTCTCAGCCGCCCCAAGGGAGAAGGAAGAAAGACTGGCATGGTAGAAAATAAAACCCCAACAACCCAAAACCCAACAAAACCCTACAAACAAAAAGATCCCCCTGAGAAACCCCACCCAAACAAAATGAAACACTGTTTGTGTTAAACCTGTAGATTTTGTAAATTTTTGAACTAAATGGCATAAACAGGGTTGAAATTGTAGCAAGAGCCCTTACATGTATATGGCTAGGTTATTCCCAGTTGATTGCTAAAACAGAAATGGCCCATTAATGTGTCTAAGGAAGCATACTTAATGTTCTAGTAAGCGTGAGTAACTACTGGATTTATTTACTGTCAGGCTGCTGGAATAGCCATCTAGAAAGTAATTCAAGCACTGCAAACTCCAATTCTCCCTTGTCATTTTCCTTTAATTAGTGTGTTCATTCTAAAAAAACCAAAATTCTATCATATGGGAGGAGGATGATGAAAGGAGCAGGAAAGTATTTGTGTCCTTTTGCTGTTTCCAGAAGCTTTAACAGCTTTAGCAGTGTACCAGAAACTGGCCTTTCAGACTATCCTGTATGCCAAATTAAGCCAGGCAGTACTGCACTGCTCCATTTTCCTTACCTGTCTGATCATATTTATTATGGTTGTCTTTCTCCACTTTGGGCGTATGCTGAAGCAAAACTTCCGAAGAAGTGTTTTGCTGACTTTTTTCTATTCTGTTGTTTAGTTATATATACTTGTTAGTAAAGTCTCTGCTTCAGTAGTTGCACTTCTGCTGCATTGCAAAGATCTAGAAGATAATGAATTCCTCGTGAAATGCAGCTGCCATCTTTGTATACGATTTCTTAGGTAGACTTACAGGTCACCTAAACTTCTTCAAAATTGAAGTTTCAAAAGGCTCCTTCTTTTGATGCCAGCTCAGAATTCTTATGTACTGACTGCAATCAGATTTTCGTACCAAATTTCTGTAATTTTATTGATTGTATCGATGGGTGAAAAATAATGGCAATAAAACCTTGCTGTTTACAAATACTAACTTGCTACAAAGTACTTGGTAGTTGCTCTTTGAACAGAAATATAGTTCTACTCATTAGTACGTATTAGTAGTGTGGCAGGTTCTGGAACCTTCTCAGCTCCATTGATGTTAGTGGAAGCTGACCTCACATTTTTACATTTAAAAAGAAGAAAGAGTCATGCTCACAATGCTGCTATCTCCAGGTTCACTTGTTCTTGATATCCTCCTCCTCTGGTGTCCAATCCTGTTGGGTTGGTTAAGGTTTAAATAAATTTTAGAAAGGAGTTGTTTAGTTACCTTTGTTATACACACTGTAGAAGTGTCAGCACTCAGATGCTGATAAAGGAGATTAGCATGGAATTTCTTTTAAAAATAATTAGGGAATTGATTTTTAGTTATGCAGTGGGCCATACTAAGCCATAAGCAGTTTTTTATTTTTTTTTTATAATTCTGAAATACCTTAAACACTCTTTATAAAACACAACAGCCAAAAAATTTGCTGGTGTCTTAGGTGTTTTACAATTTGTAGCTTATTTTCTTATGGTATTTTTCTTGTCTTTCTATAGGGCTGAAAGACACAGGAGTCTTCATGGATATAGTTGATACATTTAACCATTTAATTCCTACTGAACACTTAGATGATGCCCTATTTCTAGAATCCAACCTGGAGAATGAAGTCTGTGAGGATTTTAGTACAAGTCAAAATGTCTTAGAGGATTCGCTGAAGAACATGCTCAGCGATAAGGATCCTATGCTAGGATCTGCAAGTGCCCAGTTCTGTTTGCCTGTTTTGGATAGCAATGACCCCAATTTCCAGATGCCTTGTTCTACAGGTAAATCTTACAATTTTTTAAGATTACAGTTTAAAATACATTTTCACTCTAGTACCAACCCTTTTTCATAACATAGAAATAATAGGTTCGGAATTCTGTTGCCTTGCTGCCCTTTTTTGATGCACTTCATACATGCCTGGCATGTAAACTATGTGCAGGTCTTTTTAGTTTTGTAGTGTAACAGTAGAGGAAAGCTCCTTATTTGGATCAGAAATAGCCTAGGCTCTGTCTGTCAATTACTCCCAATGAAAGTCAAGATTTGTTTAGTGTAGATACTGTGCTTGATCACTGAAGTCACTGGTTGGCTTAAAAAAATGCTGTATTTCTGGATTAGCAGTAGGAGCAGCAGAGTTGTACAAATTATTGCTCTGACCTGAGGGTTATTCTGTTAGTGCTAGGCCTTCTGGTACTGAGCTGATTCTGGATTCTGGGTGTTTTGCTTTGGTTGGCTTCAAGACTGTTTGGAATACCTGATTTGGGAACAATTTAGAGCAAAGTTTTAAGTAAAAATAATCTCAGGATTTATTGAGTAATTTTAGAAGATTTAAAAAATAAAAAGATGATCCACTCCCTAAAATTATTAATATTTATGGAGAGTTGGAATAATTATTCTGAATTTGATGCAAGAGACAAAAATATATTCTATTCTTAGTAGTGTTCTTTATTTGACTGGAAGTTTAAACCATAATTTTTTAGCTTC
>WAAG01047335.1:79445-129472 GCA_013390105.1 Tichodroma muraria | reverse complement strand
AAAGTAAAAGGTGGTGCCACAGTGAGGCTCTGTTTTAGAGGATCCAGAGCAGGATGAAAATTAAAATTATGCCCACTAGCTTTATTTCTGGCATCTCCTTAAATCCTGTGTCAAATTCTTTTAACTTGTTTTTGTAAGGTAGACAGCTTTAGCAGGGAATGCCTTATCTAATGGAATTCATGAAAAATAGTGCTCATCTGGCAAAGGGTGTGTTTTTCTCCCTACCAGGGGCTACAGATAGCTTCTGAAGTTATTTGGCTTCTGCCGTGAGTTAAGGATTCCTCCTTGGTGAATTTAGGTGCAGGACTGAGCCACCCAAATACAGATTTGGCCAAAAATTTTTCATGTTTAGGATCTGGCATAGTTTCTGGGATGGAGGAGTTCAATAGCATGATATTTGGAGAGAATCACTCTGTCTTCTGCCTTTTGTGAAATAGGGAAGTAGTAATTCTTTTTTCAGAGCAGCATTTGAGTATAACTACACTAAAAATTGTGAGGGATTCGATTTGAACAATAAGAGTTTAAAACCAGAATAATTCAAACTGACTTTAAAACTGGGGGGTTTTGGAAGGTAATCCTGAGGCTGCTGCTGTGCTTAAATGCAACTATTGCTACCCTGCTTTCTGTACAGAAAAAGATATGGGTTTAATTATATCTGGTACCATTATTTTATATTTATTCAAGCTGAATGACAGCAGTAGCCACCTCAATGTGTATATATTGAAAAAAAAGAGAGATTTGAAAGGGCAGTGGCGATTATGTTCAGCTCTTTTAGTAGATTTTGCAGATGCAAAGTCCTTCACCAGAAAGCTGTCTCCTCCTGACACACAAACACTGTGTGCAGAGGGCAGAGGAATGGGCTGTGCCATGAGATTGTTTCTCCTTGCTCAGAATACTGCTTTTTATTACTTCCTTGCTCAAAGGACTTGTTGCAGCTGTATCTAATTCATTTTTAATAAGCTCTTTCTACTTCAGGTGTCAATCTGTTGTGCCCATTAATTTTCATTTTCATAAATATTTGAGTGCAAAATGATAACTTTTTTTTTTGCATGCACTGGACTAGTGGAAATGGAAGTTCTTTTTAGAAGGGTTTTCAGAATCTGAAAGGAGATGAACCTTTATGACCTTTAATTTTGGTTGCATATGATTGCATAGATACAGGATATACTGACTGCAGTAAAATAAAAACAAAGCGTTATTTGAAATGCTCAGATAAAATGCTTTAATAAATGATCCCATTTATTGATCATGTCTGGCAATAGTCTGCTGCTCCTCTGAACTAGTAAGCTCCAAACTGTCCAAATTTATCTCCAATAAGTAAACTGTAGCCAACATGAACAGAAGTGATACCAAAAGTAAATTCAGAGTAGACAGCAAAAATAGAATATTTTCATTTGATTGAAAGATGCCTTAAACTCAAGGTAGCAATGCAAGTGTTCTTCCCTCCAATTATATTTTCAGGTTCTTGAAAATGAGTACTGAGTACAAAATAGCTTCATTTAGTTGTTTTTCTTTCTGTGTCAAACCAGAATTCCTACTTCTGTTGCATTAGGAAAGGTATCCAGTTCACTGCTGGATTTTTTGTAGTCTCCTCAGCTGGAAAATAAATAGTCTGTGATTGAGGTGGTAATGTTAATTCATGTAAAGAAGCACTCTCAAGTTATTCCTATCTTGGTTTTGTTTTGTTTTTGGGTTTTTTTAATAGATTAAAAACCTGATCTTTATTAATTAAACATCTAGCATGAATTTATTGAGGTGTAGGACTTTGCAGGTGGCAACCTTGGTCTTTTAATATTAATTGGAAAATATTGATTGAAAAAAGACTAGTCTGTCATGCTGATAATTGCAACCAGATTTAGATATGATCACTAGATCTTCCCAAGATTACAAAGAAGGAGTTACCATCTAATTGGTAAAAAGATTGAACATTATTTTGGTAATCCCTGAGCTTTGGTAACTTATTCCCTGTTGTTCATTTATATGTCTTGTCCGTATGCCACTATAAAGTGGTTAAATGTGGTGTAAGCTGATAAGACTATGCTGTAGAGTATTTACATTTCATGGGCATTCCAAATTTTATTGTTGTTTTAACAATATACTTTTCTTTAACTGGGGGTTAGACCTGCTGACTGAACACTTCAAGCCCACAGCTGACCTGATATTTACTTCTTTACAGCGACACACTAAGGTTGGGATCGTCTGATCTCAGTTCCTTGATGGCAGGAATGAGCTACTTGTTTCATTTAATATTCCTCAGTACGTGAAAAATAAAAATAATCTGTAACTTTCCAAAAAGGTTCTACATCTTTAGACTTCATATTTGGTCTGTTTAAGCACTTTCTTACTATGAAGTTGTGATGTTTCACTGTACAAAAATATTGCTGTAGATAAGTCCCTGACCTAGCTGAGGAAATAAATCAATCAGTGCAAGTAAACTAATTTTTAAGAAGAATTAGTGTGCACTGTCAGTTTTATAGCAGGAAGGATTTCCTGAATAAAGCATAACCTTTGATAATGCACGACAGATGTTAGCAGTTTCAGTTTTAGATACAAATGCTGGAGTTTCTCAGTTGATTTTTATTGCTGTTATATCTGTAAGATGTATCTGTTTGCACCAGTTAAGGATCTGGCCTAAATATATACATTTATTTATTATGTGTCTGTAAATTCAAGGTGCTGCACAGTCTGCAGCCATATCATTAACTCCCACACTGACAGAAAATAGGCTGGCAGTTTATTAATGGAATTTTAAGGTTGTCTGAACAAAATCAGTTCCAAAATTTTAGCGTCTGCTTTCCATTTATAAATCTTAGCCAAAAAAAAAAAAAAAAAGGTCTCTGTTTCAGAGCTATCCCTTTGTGTGCAGAGTGAGACCCGGGTTTCTCAGCCCCTGGAATGCTCTTTTTCCATCGCTGCTAATAGCTGTGGACGTTTTCCGTGTGGATGTTCAGTGCAGGCTGTTGTGAATCCCAGGATGATATCGCCATTACTTAGAGCTGTATTTTGCATTGCCTATTCTGTGATTGCTCAGCATGCACAAGGGTAGAGTTAAAATCTTTATTCATTTCATTTAAAAATGTTTCTTTTGTTCTCCTTATCGTGTTCTGGCTTTCCCAAGGATATATGCCTTGAACGAAAAGTCACATGTGCATTACTAATTGTGTGCCATTGTATTTACAGTTCCTAGTGGTGGCACTGTGAAGCTACTAATTCTTTTGCTTCACTTGATGTAAAATAATCTGAGTGTCTTTGATAGCAGTGAAACAGTATTAATTGTTTTGTACATTTCTTGGTCACTCTTCTTAGGTGGTCTTCATAATCTATTAGAACTTTCAGCCAGATTTTTGTAATGTCATGCCTCCAGCAGTGATTAAATTGGTAATTAATGAACAGTCCTTGGCAACATAAACCACATCCCGTTAATTTTCCCTTTTGAGTTTTTCGGAGTTGTCGTCTCTGTCAGAAAGCATTGCGCCACCTTGCTACGGCCCCTTGGCATGGAACCACAGCGACGGGATTTTTTGCAGCCATTAGTAGATCAGAGCAGTAATTTCACAGTATTTTGGTCAGGGTAATTATAGTACCAAGTACCGAGTAGAGTTGGGAATTCACACAAGAAGTCCAGAAATACCAGGTGAGCTTCCTTGTGTTCACTGGGACGTTATGATTAGTTTAATTGGGCTTTGTTTGATTTCAGCCGCGGAGACTCTTTGTGCCACGGCACTGCAGCCACTTTCCACTTTAGTGTTTCTGACCTGCATTGACAGGAACTGGTGCAAAAATGAACTCTTTGAAGTGGGACTCTTTGGAGAGGGCAACTAAAAAAGGGGAAGAGTGATGTGTGAGTGGTGTACTGTAGCAAAGCGCGACACCAGCCCAAACACCCTGCGTTTTGCGGGTGATGCGATTCAAATTCTTTCATATTTTGAGCCGGAACAGATAATATTTCTGCTACGTTTGTGCAAATCTCGAGTAAATTGCTGCGTTTAAAAACACAGTCTGTTTTTAATCGCTGACTTTTACATAGCACCTGCTGTTCTACCTCCCTTTGAAGGTACAGTTGTTTCTCTCACCAGAAATTCTGTGGATCGTCAGTTTAGTCCTGCAAACAAATCTGGGCGAATGCATTAATGAGACTGCAGCTGCACTTAGCAGTTCACATGTCATAAAATAGTAGGTAAAGGCATTCATACTTGAGTGACTGACTATAGGTGTAGTGGCCTTCAGCAGTACATTGTGCACATTAAACTTTAAATAGTCACTTGCCTGTTGGCTTCTGAATGAAAGGACTGTCACTGGTCACTTCTCCTAAAGCCTTAATGAAACCAAATAGTTTGCTACGAGTTTGGGCCTAACCATTGGGGTGTTTCATGCAGTCTTGTCAGTTGATGTTCATGAATTGACTTGAACGAAGATCAAAGTGTTTCTCAAAATGGAGAAGCGGGGAGAGAGACAGCTCCTTCAATTGCACCACAAGAGCTAATCAAGCCATCAGTTCTTTATGCACTCTGCGTGCCTTTAGAATTTAATACCCAATGGTTTGTCAGGACAAATTGAAATTCGGGGGTTGGCGGGCAGTGGGGGGGAGGTGGAGAGTGTCCCTCCTCAGCCTGCTGAAAATAGAATAAGTGCTTCACTCTTCTGGAGGATCGTTTTGATAAATTCTATCATTTAATGTAAAACTGCAGTGTTGATTAAACGTTTGGGGTTGAAAAAAGAAGTTTCGGTGAAGGATTCAATGGGCATTAGGCACCTTAGCACTGAGTAAAGATTCAGGCTCAAAGTGAAAGAGAAACTAAACTCGGGGTGATTTTTTTGTTTCTTTGATTGCTAATGAACTTTTTTTTTTGCCGAGACATTTTAAATTGGATTCAGAAGATAGATTTTTGAGTGTCAGTTAAAACAAAGTCATGTGAAAATGCCTCTCTCTCTCCCTCCCTCCCCTTCTCTCTTTTTAATTGATATGATTTAGGCAGAGGAAAATGGTAAGGGGGATTTTTCTATTGCAGAAGCAATTTTTAAGGGATTTAGTCTTATTTAGCCTGAAGGTCTTCACACTAATGAGAGCACTTAAGTTACGTCCAGGCGTTGATTAGACAGCTCATCTATCAACTGGAGCATGAGAATTTGTATTTTAGGTACCTTTTATACATTATAATTTTTTTTTTTTTATTACTTTAGACTTTATTTTCCACCAGTCTTTAATTGCCTTCGTTCACATCCAAGGTGTCTGTAACTCAGCTGACGAGTACAAACGCAGACAGGGAAATGCTCTACGTTTGATGTCGAGTACATTTCGATGCATTTCGATAATGCCGAAATTTCCACAGTATCGAAACTGCATCTCTAGAAATTGGTGTGCTGGATGCAAACTGCTACCAAGACACGTTCCTTAAACGGCCACAAGCTCCCTCAAAGTCTAAATGCATTTATTCAGGAAACACAGAATTGTATTTGTATTTTTAAATGCCCAACTGCTGCCCCCACCCCCAAATTGTGAATGCTCTCTCTACCTGTAGTTTTTTTTGCCGTGTTTAAAACACAATAGCATCGTAATTATTTTCTGAACCATTCTGAAAAGTACAGCTTTTGTAACTTTTTGACATTTCAGGTTTAAAAAAAATTAAAACGTTGCCACCAGCTTGCACTATGAGCAGCCTGTAATAACAGTTAAAAAAGCTTTCTGAACTATTTGACAAGATTTCTTAGTGCTGAGGCCATATGCTGTAGCCTTTAAGCTATTTCTTCCTATCAGTTTCATTATCACCTGCCTCTGAGTCTCCAATATCATCAGTAAGCACATGCAGAATCATAATTATGCCATGTACAAGTTCTTTGATAACATGTACAGTTTTCTTCTTAATTCTTTATCAAATGCATTGATCGTGGCATGTGTGCATTGATCCAGGTCCACCATCTGGCTGTGTGTGATAAGCACAGTGGCATCTTTGCATTTCCACTGTCATTCATTGCGCTACAATTTGGCTGCAGGGGAGTAGTGGCTGGGATTAGCCCTGTTCTGCTACTTACTTGCATTTTAAGTTGACACCTCTACAGCGGCTCAGACCACATTACAAACTGAAACACATACGCACGACTTAGTGATGTGACACTCCTCAATAAGCTTACTCCACTAGCTACTCAACAATCTGTAATTGGATTTGTAGGAATAACAGCAAAAGATTTCCTAAGAATTGCTGGGGACAGAAGGTGAAGTTTTCTCATTATTGGCAAAAGGCTAGGTATAGATCTTAGGCGATTGGTATTTTCCCATTAAAAAAACCTGCCAGCAGTTTGCAGGACTTTTTTAAAAAAAAAAAAAAACACAGCAAAACAGGGTCCAGGGAGATGCAGGGTCTGCACTTGTTCTTTTCATTCTCATCACATAGAAGCAGACAGGGATCTCGTTACCCTCCCCCAAAATCTGAGAGAAGGGGGGGAAGAAAACCAACTTTCGGAGGCCCCCTGCAGCCCGCTGGCTTTGTTCGGCAGGGAGTGACCCGGGAGCATTCCTCAGGAGGGCACGTCCCCTCCCTCGCCCGCCCGAGGAGGAAGCTTCCCAGGATGGCAGTCTGAGAGATGCTGCTCTCCAGTTTGCACATCCCATACACTTGCCAAAAGTCTTTGTTTCATANTTTTTTAATTATAAAGTCAAGTTTACACAAGAGAAAATCCCTTAAGTGGGGCTCGACGAATGTTGACTCCTGCAATGAGTAAGCAGCTTTCTTAGCTTCCGTCTGCAGCTCAGCTGTGGAGAGGCACAGAGAACACCATCTTCAGCCTGTTCATCTCGGGTCTGCGCTGTCTGCGTGCTGGCACTCTCCTAGGGGATTTCTGAGCCTGCAGGCCTGAGCCCCTGTTCACGGGTCGTGCCAGAGCACTGCCAGGCACGATGGCAGGCAGAGCAAGCTCAGGGATCCCGGCGCCTTCGCTGATTGTTGACCTTAATTATCCTTCCTGGATGGGGGAGAGCACCAACTTGCCTAAGCAAGGAAAATGCCAGGGAAGAAGTTGGTGGAGGCCTCTGAGTTTGGCTTAGGCCAGCTTTCCCGGCGGTGTTTCCCGGGAGCCCTGTGGGTCGGCAGGGTTCTCTGGGAGAGCGCCTCGCTCCCTGCACCAGCGGAGGAGACACAACGTGGTTTTGGAGTTGGGTATCTCAGCCTGTCCCTGGAGCTTGCCGTAGAGCCAGGTGCAGCGTGAAACAGATGAGAGCACCTCTGCCACAGAGATGTGCAGCTCCGAAATGGTTAAATGGGTTAAATCTTATTTATCTGAATAGAATTTGGGGACTGTTTAGCAGAATGCTCCAGCACAAATACCTGTGGCTCACTTTGACGTTACAATTTTTTTGTTGGTTTCTTTACTTATAAATACTTGAACTGTTAGACCTTTTACTTTTTTCTCTGAGAAAGATGTATTTGTACCAGATTAGAAAAGCTAAACTGTTTCTTTACATTGAATAATCAGCCTGTCATGACAAATCTATCTACTTCTGCATGAGTAGGTGCCAGTTTGACTAGCTTCTTTTAGGCTCACACTGGGTTTTAAGCTGGATCCGTGTGCATGACTGGCAGTGCATTTGTTGGACCAGATCTAAGGAGCCAGAGAGCGTTCAGCTCCTTTTTGCCTACAAAAGAGCAGCCAGACAACCAGCAAGAGGCCTTGGATGTAGCACAAGGTGATACTTACTTAGTCAGCCATTCTTTTTTTCAAATATTTTTTTTCCATTCAGTAAACTAAGAGTTTTTCAGTTTCACAATGACACAAGGAATTAAATTATCAGTGGATTGTTCTTCTACAGCCACCATTCTCAAAACAGAAATACTGTACCAAGTGAATTGTATGTTTTTCAGAACAACATAAAATTATTTTTAAAATTAAAAAAAAAAGTAGAAGAAATTGCTGGCTACTTCTTTAAAAATGCCTTCTTGGTTTGAGATGTTTTCCATTTTGCAGTCACACCACCCCATCTTGTGAATTTTGGGAGCTTTTTTTCTCAAGGGCGACAGCTTTGTTAAGATATTGTTTGTGATTCTTCCAATTTTAGACTTCGAGCTACTTCTGTGTTCATTCTGTCTTGTCTCATCAGTGTATTGGTGCCATTAGCTCCTAAGCCAATAGCTGCTTAAGCAGTTTGATACTTTTTGTGGTATGCATTCATGAAAAAATATTTTCAAGCTACATGCAGTTTATGGATAGTGAGATAGCTGATGTAGACACCAGGCAGAAAATGCCCAAGATGTTTATGTCTGTCTTTGCTTACCACCTCCTACGATCTGAACAGCCACAGAAATCCAAAGCCAAGCTTTTATTTATGCCAAGTGTTCCTTGCTTAGCAAACCATATTTTGCTCACTACCTGTGTGTTTTGAGCTGTTCTGAAACAGTGGTAGAGACCAAACATAAATGTGATCCCCAGGGTGATCAAAGATTTAATCTGACCAGATGGGACAAACTTGAGAAAGATTTTGACTTTCCACTCTGTTTTGCAACAAGAAAGGGTGATTTTTTTTTTCTCTCGTCCTTTCTTTGTTAGCAAAGGCAGAGATCAGGCCATCCCCAGAGGAATGAGCAGGTGTGGCCATTTACAAGCATGTCTGGTTATATTATAAACCAACATAAGAAAAGTTTGAAATGGTTTGAAAAGATCTGCTAAACAGTTTTAATGTTTCATCCCAAATCCTATTTACTCAAACAAGAGCCGATCAAGGTCACAGTACAACCCAGCCTGCTCAAACCTTTAAAGCTCGTGTAATTTTATTTATTTTTTATTTTGTTTTTTAGTTCTGTCTTCTCTTCTAACTGAATAGGTACATTTTGGTAATCCTGAATAGGTGCATTTTGGTAATCCTTGCCTCTGGACAAGCACAGAAGTCTTTTTCTTTCTGAATGCCTAATAACAGAGCCGTTCTTCCTGTCTAATGATGAAAGAGGTGGCAGTCAAGTTCTTTCTCTTAGATGTACTGTGCACTCACAGCTGACAGCGAACCATTTTGAAACCTACAGCTTCAGGAATCGCTCCCTCTCATACAATTCTGGTTTGATTTTGTTGCTGTGGATTAGAAGTAATTTACTACGTTTTTTAGATTTTACTTTTGTCCCCCAATCTATGGACACAGTAAAGAATTTACTTTTTAAACGTCAAATAAATGCAGTTCACCAGATTATATTTTTTTTTTATAGTGGGAGGATGATACATTATCAGAATTCTGGTGTAAAGTCAGTTTGGATCCTCCCAAAATTCTACCAAAGGGGGACTGAAAATCACTGGCAAAGGTTTTGTGGTTTATTTTCTTTTTCTTTTCAATGTGAGAAGATTGCAAAATTTTTAGTCATTTGAGGAGGTGGCTTTTAAGGGGATGTTTGGGGCTTTTTTTTCCCTGAAAGACTCCACCACTCTCAATATTTTCCTGAGTTGGGCAGCTCTCAGCTGGCTGGGTAATGATCTCGGAAACTGCCCTGCCAGTGTTTCACATTTGAATTCACCTTCCCAAATCCACGGCATAATTTTTGGCCAAAGTAACGTCAGTCATTGCTGTCTGCGGCGAGTACAAACAGGACCCCCTAATGGCAGCCATTTTTATTTGTTTCTTAAGATCCAAAGGCTGCTGAAAGAACAATTGGATAAAGTTGAGGATTGGAGAAGCTTGATTTTCTTGTTCCAGTGAAATGAAACTCCCGTCCTTTTTTTTTCTTCCCCTTTCCCTTAAAAGCCGGAGTCAGCTAGGGGGTTGTAGCTGTGTCAAAGCCGTTGGGATGCCACTGCTGATCACTTTAATTACTAGGACTAAGGAGGATAAAATTAAAAGTAGCACCATTGAAGCAGTGGAAGAAAGCTTGCCGAGATGTCAGTGAACTGTGAAATATAAAAATTGCATACCAATACATTTTTATAGGAGGGAAACAAGGAATTACATTACTTATTCTCGAAGAGTTTGTCCTTAAATAGTGAAGTTTTCCTCACTGTGCATCTGCATGGCAGATCTTTAAACCATTACAAAATAGTTGGGGGCAAATAACAAAGAAAACTGTAATGTCTCTTTGGCATGTCAGATTCGTGTCAGAGGGTGGAAGATTTTACTGAGTTTTCAGCTGTACAGGGAAAAACAAGTCGCTGTATGTCTGTTTGCTTGGTCCTTTCTTGGTGCAGTGCTTCTTTTAATATCTCCTGGGGGGTTTTGTTTATTTTTTCATTATTATTTTTATTTATTTTTATTTTTTTGTTCATGCCTCTGTACCTCTCTCAAGTGCTTTCCTTTCCAAATTCTGTCTTGATGTGCTGTTTAACTATTTTTCTGTACCTCAAAACTTAATCCATCTACTTTTTCTGCTCTCAGTTTCATTGCTCCTTCTTACCAGTGTTTCTTCTGCTGGCTCGGTAACGAAGGGTTCAAATACCTGAATTGAATTTAAGCAAGAACTAGGCTGGTTTTTCCCTTATCCGCTGGTGATGATTGGCTTAATCAGCACAAACACAAGCCACCATAATCTGTGTTTGCTTGGAGATCCCCGGGATGTTAATGACTATGCTAATAATTCAGGATACAAGTTCTCTTTCAGGAGGAGGGGAGGAAAGGAGACGGGAGAAATCAGCCGGCTCAGTTTAGGGCATTTTTGTCACAAACACGTAACTGGCCCTATTTTAAATTGCATGTGCTGAAGTCGATTAAATTGTTTGACGTTAAACCACGTGGGTATCTTAATTTTGTACATTCGTTCTTAGCGGTCATTTAAGTTAAGCCCACAAGTTCCTGTGTCCAAGGAATTAGGAATATTAGAGATCTGAGCAATTTTATTTCAAGTAAAATTCAATGTAATTAATGTTACCAAATACTGTGGGTCGAAATAAAACCGTTTGCTGTGTCAGTTGGCTGGCTAGAAATTAAATTAAATTGATCTATTATAGTGCATAGGAGGAGGGGAGGGGGGGAGCTTTCCAGTTGTCTTTCTAATGTGTACTTTACCAAATAAATTTTTGATAGAACTGTTGCTCTGTGCCTTCTGGGAAGTTAAAGGGTGAGAAGGCAAACAAAGCCCATGTGCCATGCCGCTTCCTCGAAGGGCCCAGGCAGAATTGTCTTTCCAGGGGAGGACATTAGGAGAAAAGCAAATCAAGGCAATCTGATAGGGAATCGGGACTCTGTCACTCAGAGGCGAGATATTGTGCTGTGTCCATATACTTTGTTTACTGTAGGGTTTTATGAGTTGTAACCTGCCCATGCAAGCTGTTAATGAGGCTAAATCTTTCTGCTTGAGGATTGAATTACAGCACACCTCTGGGCTAATGGTTATAAACAGAAAGTCCCATTAGGGCTGCATTCTGATTCAGTCATTTGCATTTTTCCTATTGTGCCGAGAACAATGCTGAGTAAATAGCTACAAACAAACAATTTACATGGAAATGGATAAAATGTACCTAATTAGTATTTTGTGCTTTGTTTTATTAATGATTGCTTAAACTAAATAGTACTTAGCAACGGCTCTCACCAGCCTCCGCAGGTGTGGGATGCTCAAGTTTCTGGGTTGGTGGGAAGGCTGCCAGAATGGCTCTCCAAAATTAGGCAGTTTGTTATATTCCACTTAGTTCAGGTCAGCAGCCAGTACCTGGGATTTATCCAGGTCAGGTCATTATGTCAATAATACATAAACTTATTGGCAGGTTAGATTTAAGCCAAGCGCTGGCTTTGTTGCACTTTATGAGCATTTCTGATATTGGGGGGAGGGGAAAACCAGTCCTAACTTAGCAAAAATCCCATGCTCAAGGTGAAAACTGAAACGGTTTCCCTTATGGAGAATGTGGAGAGTATTATAGATGCGTTTAAACACATCTTTTTATGAAAGTTTTTTTATCATGGTGGATTAGTCTTTTACAAAATTTCATGCTGCAGAACTTTGTTTATTTATGTAACTGAAATATTATCATGCTTCTAAGTTATGAGCTTTAGTAGGACCACACTGTTTGGCATGATTCCAGTAAGATTCCTTTAATTATTGACCAAAGCCCCACTAGTAGGATGTTTTAAAGGGATGCAAAGTCTTCTCTGCTGTGAGAGCATCTATTGTTCTTTCAGTAACTTTCATTAGTTTTTTGGGTTTTTCTAAAGAAAAATATCCATTGAAGTCAAAGAACAAGCCTCAGATTTGATGCCCTTTTATACTTTGAAGTCAGCTTGGTGCTTGGAATAACCAAGAGCCGTATCTGGCTTCTCTGTTCAGTTCTGTGACAGAATACTACTCAAATGAGTAATTCAATTTAGTAAAACCATTTTATAGCCACGGTAAAACTTCTCTCGAATCACTCATTGGGTGCGATTACTTTGAGACTAAAGTGTCTGCAAATTTTCATCAAGGTGTTTTTATAGAACATAATTCATAAAAGCTTTACATTGCAAATCATCAGGTTTCTGATGCAGTAATAATTTGGGGAATGCTTAAAAAAAATAATCCGACGCATGGATGTCTTTAAAAATTGTGGTGTGACACCCAACTGATATCGAGCGTCCTATTTATAATGTGGGCCAAGCACCATGCTGTAAACCAGTTCCTATCATGATGATCAGATTGAGAATGAAATTGCATTTCTGTCAATTACTGAGTTGGCAACTGTTCAATATATCTTAGCAGCAAGATGAAGAGCGGCGTCGGCAGCTGAGAGAGAGAGCTCGTCAGCTAATAGCAGAAGCTCGATCTGGAGTGAAGATGTCAGAACTTCCCAGCTACACTGAAATGGCTGCAGAAAAGTTGAAAGAAAGGTCAAAGGCATCTGGAGGTGAGCTGAGGAACCTTGTATCTTATTCCTATGGCAACCTAGAAACAAGAGACCTTTTTGGGTATCGCTTTTATTCACACTTCAAAACGTTGTTGTTCATCAGGTGAGGGTATCAAAAGACCTGGCTGTGGATGTGTTTCCTAAATCTGCGTTGTGTCCCTTAATTTCCAGCAGTTAAAAGAAAACCATACACGTGATTGAAAGCAGAATATGTTCTGTGAACGAATAGCTCATGTTGGCCCATTATTTACAGATTTCTCCTTATCCACAGCTTTTTAGAATTTCATGGTTGTTGGTTCTCTTCAATGTATATTATTGTATAGGAACATGGACATAATTTTGGACGAAAACAGCATTTGAAATATTTAAGAAATGTAATTTTGTATTAAATGTGTTTCAAAAGAAGGAAATTTTAAAGGTGGCCTGTGAGAGGTGGGGGCAACAACCTTTTGACTTTAAACAGCAGTTTTTTGACAGACCACTTGCTTTTACAGGTTTTGAGTTGTAATATTGCTATAATGTTATTAAACTGACTTTGAAATACCATTAAAATTCATATACCTGCCAGTGCTATGAGCTGGAGTAATGTAGTGTCACTCAAACTCAAATGGGTGCTGAGCACACGTTTCAGTGCAGGCTTCTTGCTCTTTTAATGTCTTCTGCATATTCTAAGGGAAATAGTGTTTCTCAAACTAACTCATAATCAGAAGCCAAAGTGTAAGAGAAATCCAGCTTGATACAGACAATGCATGTAGATTCAGCAAAAATACTTATTTCTTCTCTGCTACATGTATTTTGTATGCATAAATATTTAAAAACGCTCTCACTGCACCCTAAGCCCTACACTTCTGTTCCATTCAGCACCAAAGAGAAAGCAGTGAGTTGTGCATCTCCCTTTGAGTTTGGTCTTCAGTTTTACTCTCTTTGCCCAGAAAACCAAGCTTTCCAACATAGCTCTCTTTCGTGACAAATAGAGGAATTATATCCTTGATGGCAGTAAGACAGGCTGAGCCAGGCAATACAGGACTTGGATATTACACAGGCCATGGTGTTCCTCGTCCCTCTTCACAGTTCATGACTCCCCATCCTACTTTATTTCATTACTTCCTCCTCACTGTTCCGTCGTGCCTGTACAAAGCTGTTCCTGCCATACCTTCTCTCAAAGTAAGGTCTTTGGTTCTATCCTGGCTGCTCAGATGGATAGCTGTGACCCTGTTTTGTTGCAGTGACTCTCTTGTAAAGTTGCTGAATATCCCAGTGTTCTGCTTTCTGGGATGTGGTTGTCCTGTTCATATTTTCCTCTGTATTTTGCCATTGCTCTTCCTGCCCTTCATGCAATTTGCGGTCTGAGAGGTAGCTGTGCTTATTAAAAGAAATTTGTGTTTGTAGAGGAAGACTGCATATGCACCCAGAGAGTTTAGTGTTACTAAAAGAGCAAACGGTATCAGAACTGATGACAACTCATTTATAAAATTTATAAAGTTATCACCACTCTATCTATTGGGTTTTATCCAGTGCAACAATTCCCCAGCGTTCTATTTTTGCATTGATTTATACTTCCTACTTTGATTTTTCTTTGTTCATACAGTACTTTGGCTAATCTATTTGAACTTCTCTTGCGCCTGAAGTTTTCATTCCCCGTCTTGTTTTATCCCTCTTTGCTCTCTTCACGTCAGTATGCATTTTATAGCATTTTCTTCTGTTTCCTTCTTCTCAAAAAGCTTTCCTTGAGGCACATCGTCCACATAATTCTACCACACCACTGCTATTTTCAGGTGCTACACTAAATCTCCCTTAAAGAAATTCATTCTTCTGAAATATAGTTCTGTGAAATGGCACCAACACTTCACAGACCAAATGAATTGGAGTTACTTCTGGGTTTAGTCTTTTTTGTTTTTTAATTTCCACCAAAAATTAGGATTTAATAGACAGTCTCCTTATTACTGCTGGACTTTGAATGTTTCCCCTAACTGCATTCACATTTTTATTGTGTGGAGTCCTGTATACCCAAGACAAGCTTATTATCTTGTGTCTTGCAAGCTCTCTTGTCCATTATACATCATTAATCTCTTCTTCTGCATTGACTGCAATTACTTTTTTATTTACAAAAAGGGACTGTACCAAATAATTTTACTCTCAATTCAATTATTTCAGAAAAAAGTGACCTTTCAGCTCTGGGATTCCAGGGTCTTTAAAGAATAACTTCTTCCTTATAACTGTAGGTAAAAGCGTGGTCTCTTTCCTTGTTTCTATATGCTCATTAAGAATTTCATGCTTTGGCACTGGTGCAATATTCTTTGTTAAAAGGCTTTATTTAACCAAGATCTGCAAAACTCAAATGACTAAGGCAAGTTGAAACTTTCCTGGATAAGCAGCATCCCTAGCTATGAAATCCAGTTTTTTTCGTAGGTTATTTGGCATGTGAGACAGAAAATACTTCTTCCTGCCAACTGCCAGAGGGTTTGGGATGGCAGCTTCAAATTTATTAGATGTCCTACTAGCTTCAGGCCGATAAGCGGATGCCTTGAGGTGGATCCAGGGACAGTATCGAGACAGAGATCCAAATATCCCCCCTTTTCCTAGCAGCAGCAGGACAAAGGAATTGACATACCTAGGAATTGTCCCTGAGCAGTGGAACACCCGTCTGCTCTTCTGGGCTTTGGGTGGTGTGTTTTCTTTACTCTCTGGCACATCTCCATCCTTTATGTGGGCTGGCAGCAGTGCCAGGAAGTGCCTCGGACCCGGGGGTGGTGAGGACAGGCTACGTCCAAGATTTCGCTTCGGAGGCAGTGATCTTCAGGGAGTGTGCGTGGTGGCACAGCCTTACTCACCATGCTTAGTCTCCAATTCATGGAACGAGTGTTAGGTCCTTAATATTTTTAGCAGGCAGTATTTCTATCTGTCGACAGTTGCCGTTGTAATTTCTTCTCCTGACATCAGATCTCTTGTACACAGAACCAGTATTTCAACTCTGCATTTCTTCCATTCCCCGCCTTTGCTGCCTTTTATTGCTGTGCACAGGCTCCTGTCACATCCTGTAGCCTTAAAGCGAACTCTGTACCTGAAAATAAATAACCTAAATACCTCAACATCCACAAGCCTGAAGGACTTCCCAGAGACAATGCTGAAGGCTGGAGATGTCTTCCCTGAAGAGCGAGAACTGTTTGAGCAGCTTCTCCCAGTAACGCGATCCTGCCCCCATTGATGCTTTTGCTTCACTATGAAAATTATTCCTTTCTCATTTAATCTAGAGATTGATGCAGACAGCTGCAAATCCTTCACATGTGGACAAGCTTAAACCAAGTCAAGAGAATATCAATTTAACCACAAATTAGACCTGACCTTAATCTGAGTAGTAAGATGTAAGAGCTGTAAAATGCCTCTGGGTCCCTTTCCACCTATATTCTGGCATTTCCACATGGTTCCAAAAGATAATTATTTCTCTCTCTCTCCAGTCCAGACTACAATCCATGATGTGCAGGAGATGGTCAGTGCTGTTAAGATGTTGACTCAGTCCTTTATCTTTTATTTTGTTCATTCCTTCATGACATAGTAAAGCTTTACTGTCTTTCTAGGATTCAAATTTACATACTTTTCAAGGAAGTAGTTCTTCAGTCCTTCAGTCGTTTTCTAAATGTCTGCCCTGGTTCTAGACCAAGTGCTTTAAGTTTTTCACACTAGCAATTTGTTCTTTTCATAAAAGATATCTGTTATCTCTTCGTCATGTTGTTCCTTTTATCATTTATAATTGCAAAATCTTGTTGCAACATGCTCCCTAAACACATTTCCCTTTTAATACACTGGAAGAACATTGAACTGGAAAAAAACCCTAGAGTAATTTAAATCAAGGAATCTAGATTTTTAAAGATACTTGAAAAATTCTGAAATGACTTCAAATTACTGCTTTTAATTGATTTTTTTTTTTTTTTTAAATAAAGTGTAAATGTCCTGATAATCATATTCAGTCAAAGTCTCCCAACTTTAAATTAAATACTAGGTCAGGTCATTATCTGATACTAGAAACTGGTGTCTTCCACATTGCCATCTCTTTTGTTTCCTGAAATGGTGGTGTCAAAGGCAGTGCCTCTGATCTCATCTTGCTATATTAAATTAAAGAAAATCAAATAATCTAAT
The DNA here is from genome assembly GCA_013390105.1 of Tichodroma muraria. NCBI lineage: Eukaryota > Metazoa > Chordata > Aves > Passeriformes > Sittidae > Tichodroma > Tichodroma muraria. The sequence continues at coordinate 112,570 of WAAG01047335.1, read as the reverse complement.
ATGAGCATTCCCTTAGTATGCAGGAGTTTTAAACCCTGTCATCTTGCTTAGATTGTTTTGACACATCTAGCATCCGGTGGGATGACTGGTAGCTGTGAGCCGACCTTGTGAGCTGACTCCTTTGGGTGATTCCGAAAGTCATTGCCTGCTTCTGGGCTCCAGGTGGATTTGGTTTCCCTCTGCCATGAGAGCGTCTCTCTTTCTTACCTTCTTCCTCTTCCAAATGTCCACAGTAGCCCAGTCATGCTTTCAGTGTGCCCCAGTGAACTCCAGGATCTATTTGAGAGTGCCGTGGCCTGAGTGCTGCTGGACTCCCCCAACCCCGTCATGAAGGATTTATAATGGTCCAGCTCCTCATCAAAAATAGTAGAGCTGCTTTGAAGGAAATTCAAAACCATCAGAATTGCTGCTCTTGTTGCTTTACCGTTCTTTGTTTGCTCTTCAGTCTGCTTTTTATCCCTTTATTTTTGTCCTTTGTTCCACTTCATGAAGATCATGCTGTGCTGTTCTGCTTTGTTCGCTAACCTCTGCGCTTCCTGAAACAACAGTAGTGCAGATCCCAGGATCACCTGAGTTTAAGTGGAAACAGAAGGGCTGTCTCAGAGAGTTGGGGGTGTTTCTGCCCACCCACGTCCACACCTGAAGCACAATCTGTCAGGTCCCAGGTCTGGTCTCAGATCTTGGATCGGCTGCAAAGAGATGTTCTCCATCACTCTGGCTCAATCTGGGGCAGCTGAGAAGAAAGCTGAGTCTTCTAGAGACCAAGGAGAACTCGTGGAGGGGAGCCCAGGGAAGTCACGGTGCTCAGCTGAAGCACAGGGGTCCTGCTTCACAGGCTGCTGCTCCATCACGCACACAGGCGATGCTGGATAAGACGCTGAAGTGGGAATCTTTGCTCCTGTCTGTTGCAGCAGGAGCCTTACCCTGTATCAGCAGAGGTCTGTGGAAGATGGTGGTTAGTTACAGGGGAATTGAGGGAGCAGCTGGTTAGAAAAATGTAGTAGATATGAGAAAGTTAACAGGCTCCTAAAATGGGAATTATAGGTGATAATGAATAAAGATACAAATGTATGACCTTTGTGACAGCAGTGTGGGCCTAAAGTGCAAGCTTCAGGGATGGGAACGAGAGTGTGTGGGTTTCCAAGACATGAGTGATCACCACCAATCCTGGTCCAAACCTCTGGGATTCAGAATTATGGCATCATGGTACTATATTTAGGATTCTTTTTGTTTATATGATGTTTGAATGTATCTATGTCCTATATTTATAATTTGTATTTTTTTCCTGTTTTAGATATTTTAAAGTTCCTTTAGTTACTCAATGTCTTGTTTCTTCAGACACTTCAGCCTACTTCCTTTTATCATTTTTACACACATGCATGCGTACATAGGAGAAAAATGTTAGAGTAAGTCTGAACAAGTGTAGATAGCATTTGATATGAGATTTAAAAGTGAGTAAATACAATGCATCTACTTACTTTGAAAGTACTAATCTAGCTTTTATGGACTTGAATTTCATTATATATTTGTATTGAAAATGTGAGTCAGGATTTTTTCTGGGATCTGCTTCACAGTTCAGAACTTGCTATTTGATCTTCGTCAGGTTACTTACTCTTTCTGTGCCATAATTTACCTACATCATCATCATCATAATTGTAATTATTATAATCGCCTACTTCATAAAACATTATGGGGCTCATTTATGAGTGATATTCATAAGGTGCGCTGAGAAACTTGGTAGAAAGATCCCATAAAAATATAATTACAATTATTATTTTATTTAAAATGTGTGTAGCTTACAAACAATGCTGATGAAAAGTAGTGCAGTAAAGCACTTTTAACTTATTCATCAATGACTTGGATGAAGGGGCAGATGCCTGCTCAGCAAGGTCACTGGTGACACGCAGCTGGGAGCAGTGGCCGATAGCCCAGAGTGCTGTGAGCCCTTCAGAGGGACCTCGACAGGCTGAGAGGGGCAGGGAAGATCCCCCTGGGGTTCAGCAGGGGCAAGTGCAGGGCCCTGCCCTGGGGAGGAGCAGAGCAGCCCCAGGCACCAGCAGAGGCTGGGGGCGAGCAGCTCTGCAGAGAAGGACCTGGGGTGCTGGGGGACGCCAAGCTGCCCGTGGGCCAGCAGCGCCCAGGGGACAGGAAGGCCAGCGGGGCCCTGGGGTGCATTGGGAACTGCGTTGCCAGCAGGCCAGGAGGGGATCCTGCCCCTCTGCTCAGCCCTGGTGAGGCCAGGCTGGAGTGCTGCGTCCGGTTCTGGGACCCTCGGGGCAGGAGAGACGTGGAGCTCCCGGAGCGGGTCCAGCGGAGGGTGGCAAAGATGATGAAGGGACTGGAGCACCTCAGTTGTGAGGAGGGGCTGAGGGAGCTGGGCTGCTCAGCCTGGAGAAGAGACACCGAGAGGGAGCCCCGTGCTCGTCTGTCAGCGTCTGCAGGGAGGGGCCGGAGCACGGACCAGGCTCCGCTCGGGGCCGGGCGAGGGGACAGGAGCTGAGGCGGGAGCTGAGGCACGGGAAGCTCCAGCTGAGCATGAGCAAGAACTTCCCTGTGCGGTGCCCGAGCGCCGGGACAGGCTGCCCAGAGAGGCTGCGGAGTCTCCCTCACTGGGGATAGTCGAGAGCCACCCGGACACCACCCTGTGCGTGTGCCCTGCCATGGCCCTGCCTGAGCAGGAGCGTGCACCAGGTGACCCACGGTGGTCCCTTCCAGCCTCACCCGTCCTGGGATTCTGGGAGAGCAGCAATTCCTGAGTGTGCTCCCACTGCGCCTGACATAGTTGCTTGCTGAGCGTGAAGTTCCAGGTGGTATCGTTCCTCCTGGTACCAGAAGGAGGCTTTAAAACCTAGGCAAGGCACAGTGATCCCTGCTCTGGGAGGTGCTGTACAAGGTGAGGAGTAGCAAGTCTCACCAACCTGGGAACTCAGTACCCAGAGCCTTTCTCAGGAGACAGGAGCTCAAGGTCCTTCTGCTGCCCAGACCCATCTGAACCTGCCACATGGCAGCTTTGGCTGAAGCATTTGCTGCCCCATTCTGCAGCATGGAGAGCTGGGAGCCTGGGGGAAACCATTTTGACTCAAGTTACCCACAAGTTCAGCACAGAGAACAGCAACGGCTGAAGCCAGACTCTGCCTTTATTGGAGCAGGAGTTTCCAGCAGAGACTTCCATATGTTTAATGAATTGCCTCTGTTTAATGATAAATCCAGAAGTGGACAGACTGGAGTCTCCTTCCAGACTTGTTTAATTATTTGCATTTTTGTCATAACTCAGCTTGTTCTCTAAAGCATTCATTTTTTTTTGGAGTGATGTGTTGCATGTACATGTGAAAATACTAACCTTAATGCTGTGTGTTCCTACAGATGAGGATGAGGATGATGATAATATTGAGATAGATACTAATGAGGAGGCTCCTGAATGCTCTGTTACTGGAGGTGGAGATGAACTTACTAACCTAGAAAATGACCTTGATTCAACCGGTAATTTAAATAATGGCTATTTTGTGTATTTTGCATGACTAACACTCCATCATCGTATAAATACTGATGTGCTGCTTGTCTCTCTGTCAGCTTTATTCCCGTGTGCCTTTGCAGGTCTCTTAAACCTAATGTTCAACATTCTGCATTCACGTTTGGCTGAAATTTAAAATCAACTGAATCATTATTTCCAGCAATATCAGATTTAAATGTCTCTTGCTCTCTTGATGGGGAAGGGGGCCCTAAGCCACATGGGTACAGCAGAGCCACCTGAAAGCACCCTGCCTGGGTTGTGCCAGGTAGGCAGAGGGATGAGCAGTGGTGTGGGTAACTACAGCTGCCTCTCTGCACTGCCATCCTGGCCCATCTGCTCAGGGGGGAGGAGCAAATGTGCCTTTCTGTGTTCGTATTAGACTTGGTGTCTCTCTGGTTCCTTCCCGAGGACCAGTTCTTGTGTTTACACCTTGCTGCCCCAGTGGGAGTGTGGAGATAAAAATATGAGCAGAAGCAGTTCTATTTACTTAACAGGGTTCAAATAACAGGCCTTTTATAAACACATGAAGTCACAGGACTTTTATTCCCTCCTTTCAAAAATCCTCAAGCCCAGCTTAGATGATAGATGATAAATGTGTTTAGATGATAAATGTGGTGCTAAATACATTGGAATCCTACAGTTAGCTCAGGCCTGGACTAATTTGGCCAGCACAGGAATGTGTCTTGAGACAGGCAGTGCAAGAGAGAGTATCTTCAGCATCCTCTGGCTTGATTCTGCCCATGCCAGCTAGACCCAAATGTGTTAATGACCCATAATAGGTTAAATCAGAACCTTATTTAGTATTTTTTTCTTTGTAAATTAAGCCAACAGTGATGTGTATATAGCACTTTGTAGTCTTGTTTGCATGCAAAAGATTTGAGTCATGTCCTTTATTTTTTTCTATTTGAGGATTTCCAGAAATATGTTAGAAAATACATTTAGTGTTCCCAGCACTTGAATTTAGCTTACTTAAATCAGAATCCTGTCAATAATTTTCCAATAAAAACTGGTTAATTTTAGGAGGAGTACAAACTTAATTACTGAGTATTCCTGTCCCATTGCCCCAGTGACTTACCAACATTTATTTCTGTGGGCCTTTTTTTCTGAGAGGTACCTTCTCAGGGATACAAACCCACTGCCCAGTGCTCCATGGCCACCATGGGGAGACATTCTGAAAAAAAACTGGGACATCATTTTGCAGTTCAATCTGCACAGTAGCCAGAGGTACAGGCAAGAAAGAAGGAAGATGGTCAGTAATACAGAAAGCAGTCTAGTGCTGCGGTAGAAATCAGACTGCATGGATTTTGGTTTAAATCTGCCAATCATACCAAGTTCTAATAAAGGCTGAATCTCCTGGGAACACCTAAAATTGCAACTTTAAGGGACATTTCACATTTGGGATCGTTATGGACCATCTTAATTAGTCCCCTGCTGAATCTTAGCCCCTCCCATCTCTCCCAAGAAGAGAAAACTTTATTTTTATTCTTTCTTGGTTTTAAGTATCGCTTCTGTCTGTATTTGTCAGTACTTCTACGTGTTGTGTACCTCTTATATCATAGTTATTACATGGTGTTTGTGTATAAACCCATGAGAATGTGCATGTACTTACATGTGAGCCTCAATTAAGGACACCCTGACTGGGTGTGCCAGAGGAAAGGGAAACTATCCTTCTTCATAATCCAGCCAAGCCCATTGCTGCTGGAGACAGGCAGCATTTGACTGCCTGCGTGCCAAAAATGTTTTGGCTTATATGCATTGGAGCGCTCCAAGCCTTGGAAGGAGCTGTGTGGCTAAACAGTCATGACTCCACTTTCCACACCAGCTAGAAGTCACCAGCCTGCAGTGTAAACCTCAGGCTGTGCACGTGGGAAAACACAGGAGCTGCTCTTTGCCCTGCGCGGGACGCGAGTTCCAGGTGTCAGCGCGCCCCGCGTGCAGGCGGTGCTCCGCTGGCCCCAGTGCAGGGCGGCTCCTGCATGGGGGCTGCAGGCAGAGTGTGTCTGAGGGCTTCTGTGCCAGTGTTCCTCTGCTTCCCCGCCCAGGGACAGCTCCACAGTCCTGCGCTGCAGCCTGTTACGAACACCTTCCTCCTCCTCCTCACGTGCGGGTGTGTGTAGGTAACCGCCTGTGTAGCTGTGGTGCAAATTCAGATGGAGTTCACGTACAGAATGAGCGTTAGTGGGAGGTAAAGTTCTCAGCTGCAGTTTATTTGGGCTATGATCCAAACTGCTAAAATTGGTTAAAAAATTTGGGGGCTTCAGCAGGCTTTGAGTCTGTCCCTTTGATGCAGTTCTGAAGCATTTTATGCCTCCCAGCTTCGACATATTCTATGAATCATAGTAAATTATTACTAGAAAGTAGTCTTTTTTGACACTGAAATTTTATGAGAAGCTGTACTGAGAGGCCTTAGGACGAATTAGTAGTTCATAAACTTGAGGCGTTATCGATATGTAACTTACATGATAAATTGTCATCTTTAAATAAGTGGCTTTTTAAGTGTGTTTTTATACCAAAGTATAGGTATGTACCCATTGGGAGTAACTTTAAACATTATCTACTTTCTGTGTATTTCATCTGCTGTCTGCAAGCATGTTTACTTGTTCAGCTGAGTGTCGTGTATGTTCTCCAGAAAAAACTATGTATGTTACACAAACCTGTACCAATTACAAATGCAATTCCTTCTATTTTTTTTAAGTTAAAAATTATAGCAAAGTGAATTAAATCTACCTTTTAAATTGCTACATTGTTGTAGCGAGTCTGCATTGAAATGCATCTCACCCTGTTGTATGTGGTATTTGCATATTTAGCAGAACAAAACAGTAAGTTGATGGATTTGAAGCTGAAGAAGCTCCTAGAAGCTCAGCCACAGGTGGCAAATTCACTCTCCAGTGCTGCTCAGAAAACTGTAACAGAAAGCTCAGAGCAAGACATTAAGGTAAGTTTTGCTTAATGCTTTTGTTTTGCTACCTGTGTGTTATCATCAAGGGTTTGTATTTTGTGAGGAGGAAAATAATTTCTTACCAAATCTTTCAGAGTCAGAAACACAGAAAATCTTCGTGGCAGTGCAGTTACATGGTTTGCAATACACTGGGGCTTTTTTCCTGTTGATTGATCAACACATTTTCCTTTTATTTTTTTTTATTTTTTTTTTTTTTTTAGTCTTGGTACGTGTCATTGGCAGAACGCTAACAGATATAAGGAACTCTCTCAATTCTGCCTGCTCAGGTTGTTACTGGTACCAGAAATGCAGAACGGGCTCCATCCTGCTGCTGGTACAGTCAAAGCCTGACCTGAAGGGGAGTCAGAAATTTGCTTCCCTCCCAGTCCTGGTCCTCTGTTTTTCCTGCATTAAAATTAAGCTGTGGTACACTTTAAAGGCTTACGTACTTTGGGTGCTCAGTGAGTGCTTCTGAGAAAAACAAGACACGAGTATGTGGTGTATATGGGCACTGTGCCTATTCTTAATGTTCACCACTTCAGCATAAAGTGCCCACCAATCAATTCTCCATTTCATTTTCTTAATTAGACCCCTTGTGTTCTCACTATTCTATTTTTTTTTTTTTTTAAATAGTCCCTGTATGTCATTAATATCCCTATGGCTCTGGGGCACTTCCAGTTGGGTATAACTTTTCACCCACCTGCAGTCTGTGGGGAGAGCACTGCTGACTGAAAGGATTTCCTTCCCCAGATACAGAGATGCTTTGAAGTCCCAAAACAATGACTTTCATTGCTTTTCCCTTACACTGTCGGTTCCTATAAATTGGTGATGAAAGTGTGTGGCAGCAGCAGAGGACTTTCGGTCTCTATCTTTGAACAAAAGGAAGCCTGGATCAAGTCTGAATTTTGCGTTCAATTTAGCTTTCTGCAGTGGATTTAATGCAAAATGAAGCTGGCCCAAGAATAATACAATGGATTGAAAAGGCTAACTGAATTAGTGGGCTTAGAGGAATACATTTGTAAAGTGGCAGAAGTCCCCAGTCATAAAAAGGTTTCTTAAAATGGGATTTACTAGCTAATCACACTGATATTTTAGCATGTTGCCAGGCCTAAAAAATTAGCCGTGTTTGTTTATTTTGGTAAAGACTCTGGTTTAGGCTGTCAGATGGTTATTATACTAATAACAGGAAACCACCTTTTATTTAACCAAAATCTTATAACCACCTGATTAGTGCAGCTGAAAAGTCATCCAGAGGTATAAGCAATACTTATTTAAGCCTTAATTCTGTGAAATGGCACACGGGCTGCCTCTTAGGGTAATTTGGTATCACCTAACCTGAAAAAAATGGTATTTCTCTTTATGAAAAGCGTTTGTGAAGGAGTTGATTCTTTCTGAGGTACTCCCACAAAAAGGTGCAACTTAACAGTTTATCTCTGCGTGCGTCTTTTCTAAGGAAGAGTTGAAAAGGCGGCGTTATAAGGAATATATGGTGTCCATCTGTTCTCATGGAGCTCTTGGCATTGAGGTGGATTTGTTTTTTAATAAAATGCAGTTTACAGGTTTCTAAATGAGGCATTCTGTGTTTGTGGAAAAGGATAAACTGTTACCTTCCCTTGGGGATTGTGTATCCCCGGCCTCCTTGAGGCGAGAGAATAGGCCGTTGGAGAACTCCCTCATTACCGATTGTCTCAATGCAGAGGAAGGGCAAAGTCTTGGTAGCTTTTGATAACCAGTTTCAGCATTCAGCAGGCTTAGCTATTAGTCATGCATCTTAGCCTTTCCCTATTTACTTTCAAAACACTTAATAAAAATAATAAAAGATTAGGTATAAAATGAAATATTTGTTTGGTACACAGCACCTCGGTATCTGCAGCTTCCACACACCGCAGTGGTTCAGTCTTCTGGGATATTTCATGTTGATAGAATCATTTGAATTTGTTACCAGTATTAACATAGGAAGCCCTGGAAAAGATAATTGTAGTTTCCTTAGCTGTAAAGGGCTTACTTACAAATCTGGCTTTGGAAAGTTATAGCTGATGAAATGCAGTTCAGTGGGGTAGCATTATAATCCTACCTTTTAGACTTCATCCAGCATTAGTGGTTTATCTCAATGGGCATAAAATTAGAAACTAGTTCTTCTTGTCGTACAAGTCTGTGGGACTAGAGAAAACGACAGCTTTCTGTAGCGGGCAGGGAGAGGGGCTGAAGGCAGCGCGCCTGGGACCGATACAATCGTGTCCAGGGGCAGGGCCGCCGGGGCTTGGCAGCAGCACGCCCGGGGCTTGGCACAGCCAGGGTGCAAAGCAGCGATTTTGTGTCTGAAATGGGCATCGCTGGCAAGGGCCAGTCGCAGTGAGGAGGTCTGCTCGGTAAAGAGCTAGAGAGTTCTGCAGGAGGGTGCCCACAGAGCAAAGAGCCAGTCTCGCTGCCACCACACATTAAACAAAAAAAAAAAAAAAAAAAGGAGGAAAAGTTAATCACTCTTCTACTTTTCCCTCACAGCTGATACTTCCATCCAGTGTAAACCACGGCCCGAGTTGTGAAATCCACCTTTGCAAAAGCTGTGTCCTGTCCCCTCACAAAAACGTACCTTTCAAATTAATGTCTTCCCGCTTGTAAACAAAAGAAACTGTTGTGTGTCTGCTTTTTTCCCAGCAGAATGGAACAGAGGAACATCGTGCTGAGCGATCACAAAAAGCAGCAGAACGGTTCAGAAATCCCGTTGTGTTCAGCAAGGACTCGGCCGTCAGGAAAACTCAGCTCCAGTCTTTCAGTCAATACGTGGAGAGCAGACCAGGTAGGAGAAAATATAAAACCTGTTTTCCCATCTTATGATTTAATAATATTTAACAATAAATATATGAAAACCCGATAATGTAAGTCCACATTTCAATACATAAATATCAAGCTTTATAATAATTTTACATGTCTTTTCCCTTTTTTCAAGAGATGAAAAGGCAGAGATCAATACAGGAAGATACAAAGAGAGGAAATGAGGAGAAGGCTGCGATAGCTGAGACTCAGAGGAAGCCATCAGAAGATGAAGTGCTTAATGTATATTAATTTTTTGTCTGGTTTCATGATTGCTGATAATTCCAAACTGTATGTGGAAATAGTGCCTTTATTTGTTAAAATGAGATGTTAGGGTTTTTTAGATGTCAATCTCCAGTGCATTCAAAGCAGAGTGAGAGGGGTGCACTGTTGAATTAGTCTGCAGTGTGGTGATAATTGTCAGATAAAAAAAATGAATTTTTCAGAGTTCCACAGCCCCAGCTTCCTTGAGACATTTCCATCAGGGCACTTCCCATAAAGAGATTCCAGTATTGATCTACCGGGAGGATTTTAATTATTACAATAGCAGATACCGCAGAGCTGCAGTTAGAGGGAAGAGTCACATGAGACCTGCTAGAATTTCTCAGCCAACCCATTTTGTTGGCTTGGGTTAATGGGTGTTCAACCTTTCCATTATCCAGATCAGCCGTGAATTACTAGCTGAATGATGTTTGCATTAATATAATATATATGGTAATTTCTTCACTTAATTAACGGGGAGGTTCAGCTCAGTAGGGGTATGGGCTGATCATGTGTAAAATTGATTTGTGAGGGAAATATTTGATAGACCGCAGGGAGAAAGCTGGTTTTGATGGACAGCTGCGGGACAGAGGCAGGAAGAACCAAGTTTTAACCTGAATTTTTTTTGTCTGAAAGTGCAACACAGCCTTTGAGGGTGGCTGTTTGTTGCTCTCCACAGTTTATCTGAACACATTTGTCGTTTTTGCTGAGGCAATCTGGAGCTGAGGAGCAATTTTTTGCCGCTGTCATATCTACAGTAAAATATCGAAGTTTTTACGAGCCAGAGTTATTTTTAGCCCAGCTGTACTTTTGCAGAGCTGAAAAGATCTGGCACAGTGAGTTCACATTATATATGCAGATGATACACATGAACTCTTGGGATATTACAGCCTGACACAGCATTTCTTTTCATCTTCTAATAGCAATTGTTAACAATTATACATGCTGACATTAGGGAAGTTTTCATACTATTTTCAATTAATTATAGTTGATGAAAGGCAATACATTGCACATTACTTCAACTCCCCAGACTGATTTTTTTTTTTCTTCAGGGTCTGCTCTCGGGGAGTTTTGGTTTTGTTGTTGCTGTTTTTCTGGCTATACAACAGGTAGAAAAGGGTTTTCCGTAAGCGATGCTACTGTTGGCTGTTGTGTAGGAAGAGAGGGACCAAATTAATGCCCTTAAATTTGGATATTCCAAATTTTAAAGTTCTGTGCTCGTTACTGGTCTCCTGAGAGCTCTGCTGTCCTGTTAACTTTCACTTTGACCATGTCTTTATTTGAAATAATATGCTGATGTGTTTATTATGCTTGCTGTCTGAATATGAAGCTGTATTGATTATTTCAGACACATTTAGAGAAAAGCAGTTGGAAAGGTTCAGTGTAACTATTTGAGACCTTTATGCAGCAACAAGTTAGCCTCTAGTAGGGAAATAAGTCTCAAAAAAAAAAAGCCTGTGTATTTTTCTGTTCACAAAGGACGGTGATTTTTATTTCATCCTTTACAGGGTGTAGATAAAACACGAAATAATTTTGTCAGTTTTTTTTTTTACCTATTTAAAACATTCACCCAGGCTCTGGGTCAGGCGTAGGAGGAAACAAGTGCATGGAAGGTTACTTGGAAGGAGTAGCGTGTTTTTCCTAACTTATGCAAAAACATGCTTCAGGAATGACATTTCAGCATTGTGTACAGCCACAACACTGTGTGAAAGTTGTTGAGCCACATGAGAATAACTTGGAGGTGCCGAATGCCTTTGCTTGGGCTCCTACGAGACAGGCAAACGGCTTTGGAAACACTTGGGACATCTGTGTGGTCATGTGCAGGGCAGTGCTGAGGAGTTACAGGGTACAAGAGGCAGACCTGACTAATGTTAGAGTGTTCCCACAGCTTTCTTGGTAAGGTTCAGTAGGATTTTCCAGCGGGGCATCCTTGGGCTGCCTCCCGGCCGGGTGTGGTTGGCACAGAGGCAGGACAGCTCAGGTTAGTCCCTGTGCACCTGAGTGCCTGCCCAGGGCCTTGTCACCACCTTCCAGGATAAGAGCTGCAGTTAATTAGTGGTGCTTTTACAGATCACCCTGTAGGCAGGCCACTTCCTTCAGTCAGAGAAACCCAGAGGGATAGGATGGCCCAGGCTGGGGGCCCTCAGTGCTACAGTTGGCTCAGAGGAACGAGACAAGCCAGGGATCTTGTTTGGGGCTTGGTTTTCATCTTAAAAGCCTACTTTTTAATTGTCATTAGACACTCTTGTGCTAGTTTTTCTAGCCCCGAAAGTTAACGTTTTGAAACTGAGTCAGACCTGAATGGAGTAGAAATGGCACATTAAATAGTGCTTTATTTGTATTACCTTTCTTTTCATGGCACTTTGTTACAGCAGCTTTTATGCACTTAGAAATAAATTACAGGAATTTCAAAACAACTGCCAGCTAGTAAAAAACTGCAAAATCAAGTGTTCCCTAAAGAAAAAACCAGGGTATTTTAATAAACAAATACGGACATTTGGCAAAATTGTAAAGTTTATGAAATGTGTTAGCTTTTTGGTAGCGAGCATGATATTTGGTTGTTTAGGTAAGTGCCTTACTAAGTGTTTGTGGAAAGGAAAAATGCAACTTACAAGTGATGTTTTTTCTTCTTGTTTGTTCTCTTTAACAGAAAGGGTTCAAAGACACCAGTCAGTATGTTGTAGGAGAATTGGCAGCACTAGAGAATGAGCAAAAGCAAATTGACACCCGTGCCGCGCTGGTGGAGAAGCGCCTTCGCTATCTCATGGACACAGGTACGGTGCCCAATTACACTGTAAACAGTTTTGGCAAATTGAGCGTTCACAAACTCTTATAGAGTTTTGGAAGTGTGAATCTTTGAAGCCTGAATGTTCAGCAAAACTGCCTTGAAAATAAAAAGGCTGCGATTTGCAGCCACCTCTCTGGGCCCTGGTGATAAGAGTGCCTTCATGGGAAGTGATAACTTGCCCTGATACCGTGTGAGCCAGCACTATTGAACAGTGTGCTCATCCATGCAGAGTTGGAATACACATCTGTGCCTCATTGATATGCCACTGCTTAAAAAAAAAAAAAAAAAAGAAAAAAAAAAAGGAAAAAAAGTAAGATCTTCACTGTTCTACTGATTCAGTGGGAAAAAAATTTGGCCAGCTAAAGCCATGTACTGCATGAAACAGCACAGTACATGGAGGAAGGCTCCATTGACTAGATCACTGAAATTTAAGAATACTATCTGGTTACTGATGCTCCAGAATTATTTTATTTGTTTATTTTCAGGAGGATGGGTTTTAAAAGTCTGTAATACTTGGTGTTGTAGGTGCCATTGAAAGGATTAAAATATATGGGCAATTTTTTGTTAAAAGCATAATGGTTGTGACTTCAACGATGGACTTCAGATGGGTATTAAGTGCTGGTGGTCATCAGAGATGGAGAGCTTAAACCATATTAGCTGGAAACAAAAGGTGCTTTGGTGTTTCAAAAGTAAATAGTATTGTAGGTCCAAAAAGTTAGCTGGTCCAGATTACTTTGTGGGTTGTAGGTCCAGAAAGTTAGCTGGTCCAGATTTCTTTGTGGGTAAATTGTCTTTGTAAGTTATATGGATATATGATGTTATAAACTTGAAGCCCGTCTTTAACTGAAATAATGGATTTTAAAGTAAATTTGAATCCAGTGTTACGTTTTGAAATACAGGTGAATTGACTTTAACTGAAGTTCAATACTTTGAAATGAGCCTGCCACTTGTATCCAAATATTAGGGTGTTTTTTTCAAAGTGTTTACCTTCTCATGTGCTGAGGTTGCTTGATTTTTTAAACTAATTTTACAAAATCACATAATTCAGAAACTATTTCCATGCTGAGTGAATGCTTGTTTAGTAGGACTTTTACCTGGTCTTTTGAACTAATTTTTCACATGCATTACATCTTGATCTTTAGTTATTTAGCTAGAAAAAATGTGTGTGTATTATCCTACACTTTCTTGTGTACTTTTTTATATTTGTGAAATGTATGTTCTGCACAAAAGAACCAGTACAATATTTCACAAGTCTTATATCTACTCCTATAGAGTATAGATATAGATATAGGTACCACCTATAGATACATACAGAGTCATCAGCATAACACTTTGGGATTTTAAAAACTCCAGTAACCATGTTATTATTTTATTTATGTCATTTTGTCCATTTTAAAAGAGATTTCTTATTGATTTTAATTTCTTGTACTTCGAAGTATGACAGAAGTTGCTGCATTCTTCCTATTCCCGTGATGAGGTTAATTTTTTTATAAGTATCCTGCATAAAATAGGAGCCTAGCACACAGAGCTGGAGAATAAGAGTGTAGTTTAGAGGTTTGTAACTGGAATACTGATAAATATCCACCACTTCTTATACTGGGGAGAAGGGGACAAGTGGTGCAGCCATAATAAAAAATTTACTTTTAACATTTCCTGAGCATTCAGGATTTAATTTGAGGCAATTGATTTGACAAGTCAATTATAAACATCCTATATATGTTCTCAGCTAAAAAATGCAGTTTAGGAGAAAACATGTGAGAACTGGAGGTTTTAACTTATAGCTGTCTTTATGGCCTTGAAAGCAGGGATTCTCAAACTTCTCTAACTGTGGTTCACATCTTGCCAGAGAGCCTTCAGAGTTTCTGCTGTACCTCATCTCATTAGTGGCTCTCTGTCAGGATGGCACTTGGTTTTCTTCCATACCTCTCAACGGGAAGTAATTCCTCAAGCAGACAAATCAGGAGCTTGTGCCCGTGTCTTCATCGCAGCTTCTTCTGTCACAGCCTCACCTCAGTGTCTGACTGAGAGAGGGATCTGGAAACAAAAATGATGAGTCAACCCTATATGACCTGCCAGCTTGCCACAGGCCACCAAGTGGTCTGTAAAGCCAAGTCTGAAGGAAGAAAGTAACCACAGCATGGTAGCTAGAAAAGCCCTGAAGGGCTGTTGATGATGATCTTGGGGTTTTGCAAATACTCCCTTAGGTGTTGGTACATACCAGAAAGATGAGAAATACGAAATGCTGCCAGCTCTCAGAGTTGTTCTGAAAAGTCTTTTGATATTTGGGTCTTCTGAAAATGCAGGCTGCAGGAACAAGGAAGACACCTGGGCATGTGTAGTGAAAAGATCCTGAAAACTCAAAATGAAACACAAGAACTACAAAAGAATTGGTTTAATAATTAACACGCTTTTTAAATCGCACCTCTTTCTTAGTTTTGTGCTAGGGGTTGTAATAGTGGAGAACCTCAGGCAAGTAAAGGTCTCTCCTGACCTTATTTCTCAGCCAAGATCTGAGGGTACCATGTTTGTCCATTTGTGTCAGGAAGGGCTTACACTGAATGATCCTAACAACTGTTTGCAGGGCCATAGTCCCCATCAGTTTGGGAGCACATTTGATACTGGGATTTTCAGTGTTTTCTATGTGTGCCAAGACCATGCAAGATAAATTAAACAACTGAGAGACTCCCATCATGACTCAGTCATTTGCCTTGAAATTAAATTCAAGAAGATGGTAGAGCATGGTCTGCTCAACCCTTGTGTTGTGTCTGCCACATCTACCACATCTGCCACTGGACCATCTTTTCCTTCTTCACTGTGCTTGGCCTGATTCTTTATTAAGACTTACTAGGAATAAAGCACTGTCTCTTCCTTCTCATCTTTCTCCAGCAGAGAACTGGAGGTGTTTTTTTCCAGTGGGGAGACTCTTTTCCACCTGGCAGCTCTTCATCCTTAGGAGTTCAAGAGTCCTCTTTGTTGCTTAGCCAGGAGGGATTTTTTCAGGCAGCAGCTTGAACATTATTCTGTATCATTCATTTCAAATCATATATTCATTTCAGAGAAAAAGATTTTTGTATCCTCTTCCCATGTGTCAAAACCATTTGTTTTAATGTTCCACCTGTCTTGGTGGGAATTTCCTTACTGTGTGGTAAGACCAGAAAGATACAGTGACTAACCCTGGGACACTGCAGACTTTGATAAATGTGGAAGAAATCATATGGTTTCACCAAAAGAGAAGCAACTGTAAGTATAAAAAATATATGTTCTTGGTTAGATCCCGGCTCAAGGCATTGTTTGACTTTGTTAGATACTTCATTTAGATTTTAGAGAAAGTTTCTGGCACCTAGGATTGCAAATAAAAGGTTGAAAATGCCACCCTGGCTTTGATAGGGGCACAGTGGCTGTGTGTTGCTGGGAGAAGTGGATCCTGGAGGTTCCCAATGCCCCACTCCCTTTCTGGCATGAACAAGGAGGAGAGGAGTCTGTGGCACAACTGCTCTCCAGTCCATTCCCTGGGATGCAGCCTGGGTTGCAGAGTATCCATTCCACCTAGTATTCCACCTGGTATTGCACTGCCCTAGGAGCTGCTGCCCTTCATAAGGGAGGGGCATCTAATGGAAATGAGGCTGTAGGAAGACAGCCCAGGTCCTTGTCTGCACTTGCATTGCCATTTTCCTGCTCTGCTAGGGAGCTTTTTTGGCTGGGGAAGAGAAGTTTCTGGCTCTTGGCCAGAAGGGAGCTGATACTTTCAAAGTTCATCAGCTAGGCACAGACTTTGGAACTGGCTGAAGCTTTGCATTTCCGGTGCCAGCTGCTCATGATTTGACTAGAAACACTTTCCTAAGATGTGTGAAAAAATAAAAGTTATTAAAATTCCTGGGCTGCTGATTTCCATTTGAATCTGAGTCGTCACACTTTCATTAATATCCAGTAATTTATGTCAGTGGTGGCGTAACCTCAGCCCGCGGTCTCTGCGCTGGTAATGAAAACGTAACTCACCTCGTTCCAGCAGAGCGTGGCTACTGCTCCATTGCAAAGCTGCGAGGGCACTCAGTGCCCTGGGCTCCCTGGAATAACCTCATGGCACGTTTCCTGTTGCTGTTGGGATATAGGTATGAGTTTACGGGAGGGATTTTGCTACATTCGCCCTATGAAGCGCAGCACCACAAAAAACCTGCTGGGTGTGAGTTTTTAGAGAAAAGGCAGCCCAGACATTCAAGTAAGAGGAGTGAGTTGGATGATCGAGTATAAAAATCGTGATCTAATATCATTGATTTTTCTTCTTCCTCTGTTATAATGGCTTGAAACTAAATGATGACAGAGGTAGGATTATCTTGCTCTCCGCAGGATTGTATTTACCTGTGTTGTGCCTAACCTGCTATGGGTAAAATGGTTTTGTCTCTGCTTCTGACGGTGTCTTCCTCCACTGCAAATTCTTCTCTCATTGCATTTTAAGGTGTCCATCATCTTGATATCCAAATGCCAATTAAAATGCAGAATTATCACATAGCACAATTAAAATAAAAGTCAAAGAATCCTGGTTTACAAATCTCTAATCTGAAACTTATCTCTTTTTCAGTCACTGTTTCTTCACTAATTGCAAAAACAAGTATTTGAAAAAAAGTTGTAGCTATCAGATATTTTGTTATCTGGCCACAGGGTATGAAGTGTTTTTAATTGTTTTTCTGATTAACTTCAGGCTCCCAAATTCAAGTAGAAGCATATTTGTGTTTTCCATGTGAGATCCCGCACCTTACTAATGGATGAGTATGTTTGTGGTACTGTACAAGGATTAATGAAATAAAAAAAAAAACCTCTGCTGCTGCTGATTGACCACTGATGGTAAATGTAATTGAATTAGCAGTGCACTAAAATAAATGTAGACAAAATAAATATAGACAAGAAAATCTGGTGAAAGCTTCTGTAATGTTTTAGATTAATAGGCATACAGAATTCTTCACATTTTTTATTACGTTGTCCCTAGATGAATTCAAAGTAATTGGGGTGGTTAATTTTATTTACACAGAGCCGTTCACAGCGCATTAAATAATAGAGATAATTGAACAAGAATTGTCAAGTGTGTACTGATATCAGACATATTACAGAAGGGAATGTGCATAAAACTTCATTTCTATGCAGCCATTGTTTATGGTAATTAAGTACACAGATTTATCCCTTGGTTGCCTTCCAAGCTTATGGCAACTGCTATTGTTGTGCTCCATTAATATGTAATCAGGAAATAGTTTAATTTTCTAATCTGCAGTTTGAGAATTCACTTTCTAACAACTCTTAATTACTGCATTGCCCTAATGATGCTCATGGTTAGGAAAACTGAACCAATAAACTCCATGGAAGAAGCCAGAGGGGATTATACTTCCAGAGGTGGTGCTTACTTAATAAACTTGTTATGCCTTCACCAGAGGGAGCTCAGTGTCCTTCAAAAGCAACTAATTTTACATTTCAGAGTTGTACATACCCACGGAGCGAGGAGTTAACGCGCGGCGTGCGGTGGGGGTGGCTGCGGACGCGATTCGCTAGAGAACCAGATAAGCGATGCTATCGCCATTTTGGTGTTTTTCCTACTTTATACTAATTCTGGAGTTTAATTGCACAGGAAGTAATGCAGGTGGTTTGGTCTATTGTTTTGAGCTGTCCTCGTGGGTTTATTTTTGTCAAGTTTGTTTTTGTTCGTTAGCCACGTTAGCTAAACACGGTATCGTGAAATCTTGCACAGGCAGATAAGCTCTGTATATTGGCAGGTATCTCGTAGTTACTGTTTTCAGGGTGAATCTTAAACAGTAAAGGGTTTTTTTCTTAATCATTTGCATTTTCCACTGGCCCATCATTCACCTTGATTGCTATTTCTATGCTGCTGCAATACCTAGTGCAACTCTAATGACAGCGCTGAGGTTATTTTGGGTCTGTGCTATTGCTCTATGATGACAATCCAGCCACTGGAATCTTGCAGTCTGTCTGTGCTGACCCTGCCCAGGAACGCATGGTCTTCTTAATGAGATCTGAAAAACGAGAGTTAACATCTGCTGAGACTCACCAGTGCTGTGGTGTAACAGACCTTGGTGTTTCCTCTTAGTGTAGCTAATCCTGCGGGGTGCATCTCGACAAGTTCTGCCTTTTTCATGGCAATTGCTGTGGCTTGAAAGTCTTTTACACATGTTTATCTTCTGAGCTTGGGGTGTAGTTTCTTTTCCTTCAACTTGCATCCGATTTCAACACTGCATGTACTCAAAATGGGGCAGGATTGCCATCTCCCAGCCACCATTTCACCCCTCCTTTTTCAGTGCATAAGCTTCCTTGTCAGTAGGACTAATTACACAGTGAACCAAACAACAAACATTAGAAAACCTGTAAACACATATGTTGTGTCACTGCAAATTAACTCTTACCAATCAGAAAAGCAACATACGCTTTGTTGTCACATGTGAAAGGAAAGTCACATGTATTAATTAGTTAGCATTTTACACAGCTTTGAAGATATAAAGGACTGAGGTTTGTAAGAGGGAAACATTTGAATTTCATAGAAAAGGAAAAAGGTTGAGCTGAAAAAGTACAGGCACAAAAAGAGAGTTAAAATAGTTGATTTAGTCTCTTGTAACAGAATGAAATTTTCACTTCTCATATTAAATCTCATCCTGGGATGAATTTGTATTTCAGTCTTTTTGTTGTAATATTTCGTACTGTTCTTTGGCTTTTGCCAGGGTCAGGGAACTAAAACTTGGGTCCCAGGAGAAATGTTCTTTTAAATGTATGAAATAAATTGGACGTATGCAAAAGGTTTTAACGTGATAGCACTTATGTATTACACACAGCAGTGTATGGACATATATGCTGTATTTTGTTTTAATAGCAGTCCAGGGTACATATATAATGGTATGTTACAGTCTCCAAGTACATATTTCATTAAACTATACAAGTTGTCTAGCATCAGATAATAAGAAATATAAAACCTTTCTGCTTGTCTGGCAGTGTGGCTTTTGAGGCATAAAATGCACAGTTTCCTCCTGTCAGAGTACACGTAGGAAAAAAGGGGAGACAAAAGCTGCTGGCTGACCATCAGGATGCTGAGAGCCTGGGCTGTTGTGTCAGGACCAGAGCTTCCCTCTATCTCCCTCATCTTCATCGCAGTCAACAGCTGTGGTGAGCCTGTGCCTTACAGCTATATTATCTGGAAGCCAGGTCTAGAATATACTTTTTTCTTGGGCAGCAGCAGTAGCTGGCTGGTTCTTTGGACAGCTTCAGGGCTGGCTGACTGACACCATTGTTAAGCACGCTCGTGTCTGTGAAACTGGTTTTTGGAACTGTCTCAGGGTCAAGTTGCCAGTAAACTGTCTAAGTTGCTTTCAGGATGCTTTTTTTTTCTTTTCTTTTTTTTTTCTTTTTTTTTTTCTCTCTCTCTCACCTATTTGACTGATGAAGAATGAACTCTGTCAGGTTAGCAGAATCAGTCTCTGTGCCTATTGCTTGTGATTATAATGCATAAGAGTGACTCGTTTTGGATATTCCAGTGTCTACTGTATTGCCTCAAAGGATAGGTCATTGACTGATTAGTAACCTCTTTGCATAATTTTCCCTTGTGAACTCATTCAAGAGTGAATTTTCTACCTATGCTGGTGCATTAAAATCTGCATAGAAAGACAAAAAGAACTTCTACCAGAACAAGCTGTTATGCCCAGAGATAAAGCATGCATTCACAGGGCTGAAAATGGAAGGAAATAGATAAACATGTATGTATCATCAGGGTTCTTTTCTGCACTAGGGGAAAACAAAGATGCAGATGAGATTCTCTGTTCCATTCGGTGACTGTGGTGCTGCTCTGGCTTCCCTGGGACACTCATTCCCAACTGTACTCACAGAAATGGCTTCTAGTTTTTTAACCTGGAAGATGTGTTTGTCCATTAAGTTTTCCAGCAAGTAGAAGTGCCGTGCATCAAGGCAGTATTCTGATACGCCGCAGCAAAGTGCATGCATTCAGAAAAAGACATCTTCCTTTATTTGTTGGGTGACTCAGAAAAAATACTGCTATAACCCAGGCTGTTAATGTGTACAGAAAGGGCCAAATCCTGAGACAGGAGACTCAGAGGTAGCTCGCTTAAAATAAATGAAATTATCTCAGTTTTAGAGCAGAAGGAGATCTAATCTTACACTCCCTGTTTTTGTTCCTAACCACAGCTTCCGTGTGGGGACACTTTCAGGCAGAGAGCTTTTGTGCTCAGTAGTAAAATACGGGCTGAGACCATACCTCCAGTGCCAGCTCTTTTGCAATTGCTGTAGATTGCCTACTAATAAACATATTGCACCTGTACAGGCAGCTTTCTTAGGGGATGGGTATCCTAAAATAGACCTGTATGGCTGTACAGAGCACATCTCCATCAGGTTAGTGGTGAAAAACATTTGGAAGTAGGATCCGTGCCCCCTGATTTCCCTACACCCAAGATGTTTCACCTTTGAGAATTTAAATATTATTTCTGCTTAAGAGTCAAACTGCTCATCATCACCCTAGTTTGACTAAAGATTTAAGCTGAAGTACGTGAGCAGCATAGAATACATTTCTTGCTCAGAAACACAAACAGCTAGCCAGGCTGTAAGTATATTATCAGGCAAGTTCTTTCAGAAACGTATTGCTAAAGAAGCTTAACATTAATTATTGTAACTTTGGGAAGATTACATCCACACTAGCCTTGTAAGAAGCAGCATACACTTCTTGACCTCCAATGCTAGAGCTTTAAGACACAAGAATGGCATTTTACCAACTTTAATGGGATAACCAGTATTAATCTTTCAGCAGTAAGGGAAGAAAAAGTGTTTAGAGTATAATACCCTTCTGAGTTCTGATAGAGGCTGCCTGTTGTGTGTACTGCAGTCATAATTCATTTGTTTCTCTCTGTTGTTTTGGTTTTGTTTTCTTAATTATTTAAGGAGAAAATCATACTAGATTTTTTTTTAACTAACCAATTTACATATTGGCTTCTAGCCCCAGCCGTTCTTCCTGTTTGAATGCCAACTTTTTTATGTGGTCTGTTTTTTAAAATTTCTTGCCAGCAATATTTGTGAGAGCTCTGCTGTATGTCTGGTAAGGAAAAGCACGAGAAGTTGCAATTGCCAAGTTGCAGACCTTCCAAAATTAATGGGTTTCCTTCACTTCAATTGAATACATGGTCTGCGAAGTAGAAAGAAAAAGATGTACAGTATGAATGAGAGCTCATATTCCCCCTCGTAGCTGTACTGCTTGGGAAGCACTGCAGCCTGCCTCTGCTGAGGTCAGTTGTTTACCTTTCATAAGTACGGAGTAAAAGTTAGAGTTTCACAAGGCATTCTTAATTAAAAATTAGGTTGATGCTGATGTGTGCTTTGTAGAATCCATAATGATCAACTCCCAAATAAAGAAACTGCAGCAGTATTTCAAGCACATCTCTATTTACATAGTTCAGCACATGAGATTGCTGGATTATGATTAATTTTAATAGCTACATTAAAAAATACATCTAACATCATTCTTAATTAGAATAATCTCTAAAGCCAGTTAAATGTTTCAGAAGACAAACAGTTTAATTAGCTAACCTACAGAGGCTCCCCTCCCCCAAATGTGCAGTAGTCTTAGACTTGGTGTTAGCCTTTCAAGCAGTCTTAAACAATCGGATGAAAAGGGATTTTAGGAAGATTAGAGGACGGGATGCTTTAGACGTTGTCCGTTAATCATGAGATATGCACCATCTACAAAGTTTCACAAAGAAATGAGAATTTAAATAAAATTTACTTTGGTTATCTAGTTAGCATGAATTACAAGTTATAACATCCAGTGATAAGACTATTTAATAAATGTATTCTTTTAATTGTTGATATGAGCAAAAGTACATGCTGGGGTGTAGTAGCAAGTGATATACCAGATTAACATTCTGAAAGGGACAATGCTTTTTTTCCCAGAAACCAGGCCTTTGTTGAACTATCCCAGGGTGCCACTAGAATTTTTTTTTAAAGGATTCAACTAAAACTTCAAATAGAATTGTTAGAGTTGGATCTTCAATTTCTCTCCTACCCATCTTCAAAGTGGTTTCTTTTTACTTTTTCTTTGTTTTAATTTAAGAAAGATTACTTTTGGGGCTTAGTGGTTTTGTTGGGTTTTTTTTAATTTGCTCAGGTACAACTTTTTTTTTTCCCCAGACATAAGGAAGGCTAAACAATTTATACCTTCCTCCCCTCTGCTTCTGTGTTTTCTGCTTGGTTTCTTCTTAGTTTAAAATTAGGGGATTTTTTTTGATCTAAAGTCTACGGAGAGGCAATAGGTACTTGCAAACCTTTTTTCTGAATGTGCTGCGCAAATTGTAATTTCTTATTTTTCCTGGAAGATCTGTCATTGTCCTTTCAATTCTTGAGGCCAAAAAAATTATGTTTCTCACCTAAAATTAGTTGCAGCAGCACCAGCAGCATCAAAACATTTCTTTTCTAGACTGAGGTGGCTTTATTTTAAATAAATCCCCCGGCTTCCAGTCCCTATCTACCAACCCTTGGGGGAACTGTTTACCTGTGCAGAGAAGCAAAGGCCAGCTCTTAACAGGAGACACTGACCTCCCTCCGCTCAAGTCCCCTGGATTTGTGACAAACAGATCCACAGCGTATGGAGCCCCTTGGGGAAATGCAAATCACCTCAGCAAATCACCTCTTTCAGCGTGGGGCATGCAGGCTCCAGTCCAGCGCCACACCTGCCCTGGGATGCTGGAAAGGTGTGGGGGTGTGTTGGGCACCCCTTTCCACTGCACAACGAGAGGTAAGAACTCGAGACAAAAACAGAAAGAGGGGGAAACAGAGGAGAAAAGAATTCTGGATACCCACAAGTTGGCTGATGTGACCCTGTGCCACCTACCAGTGTGCTGGCTGTGACCCAGCGATGTGATACTCCAACAAGCTGAAAGAGATGGCTGTCTCTGCTTTCTTTTGGCCTCCCAAGACAGCTGCCTGGTAGGGACCAAATGGCAGGGAAGAAGAATATCTGCCTCACACCTGCTTTCTCCAAACGCCTGCCACAATGTCACCGTGCCCACCAGGCTCCCCTGGGAGGCCGTCCCGTCCCTGGCCCCCTCTCCATGGAATACCATGACAGGATAGTTCAGATAGTTTTCTCTTCAAAACATCATTAGGATTGAAAAAAATGAATCTCTTGCTTGCACATTTTGCATAAATACATGGTAAGTTATCAATTGATGTTCAAATAGCTTAATTGAGTTTGAGGGGGGAAAGGTCATTTAATTGGTCTATTGAAATGTTAACAGAAACAGATATGGCAAGGGATAGACTTTAATGGCTGCAGTGTGGCACTGATGTCTGCATTCACTTGCAAAATTGTTAATTAGGGCACTTTGGTAGTTCATTTGCTTTTGTATTGATGTGCTTAGTCCAACGAGAGAAATTGGGTTTGTATATGGTATTTACATGGGGCAGCAGAGGTGCACCATACAGTCTGAGGAAAATACAGCGTAAATCAGAATTGGGTTATGGTTTGTGACAGTGTCTTCATTAACATCCTGCTGGTTATGGCAGTCATTTTCTAGTGGCTAGTGTATTTTTGCACGTGATTAAGTTTGATACATTTGGTTTCTTTTTTTTTAATTGTTGCAGCTGTGCACTTGAATGATGCTATAATAATGGGGTTTCTTTAAGTATACAAAGCTTTTTAGGCTAGGTAAGAGCAAAATGCACAGCAAAACGAGGAATTACCTATCTGTGTTCGATAAGCCCTGGAAGGGGGTGTTGTCTCCTTAAATGCATACCAAAAGAATATATTCAGCTGCAATTCCTGGTCCACAGTCATCAGAGCCAGTGAGATTACAAAACCACTCCTTAGTTGTGCTTTAGGTCCATCGGGCCTCCCTTACAGAACATAAACCTTTAAGGTATTGGCATTTTGTCTGTGGGGATGGCAAAATTGCATGGAGTGTCCACTAGCATTTTTTGAGGGCGGTAATTGCAGGGATTAATCCGGGTGCTGTTTCCTAATAGACTTGCTGGATGCAAAGCTTTATATTTGCCTTGGCTGGAAGAAGGCTGTGTTGAGAATGTTTATAATAATACACTATACCCTAGGTACTCTGTATAAACAGAGACAGCAAGGAAAAAAAGGGGAAATGCCAGTGGCTGTGGATCATCACTTTTACACCAGGGATCCTGTTGTCAAAACCAGGTGGGAGAGAAGAGGACATTTTGCAGCAAGTAATGTGCTGATTTTAGCAGCTCCTAATTGAAAAGGACTTTTTGCTCATTTTACATATGTTGTACTTTCAGATTTGGGTGCCGTTTCTGCTGCTTGCTTCAGCCTTGGGGGTTTTGCAAAGTTTTTGACAAGGCATTTATTTAAACTCCAGGCATTCCTGTGGCCAGAGTGGACATCGGCTTCATTCACTTATATGTATTTGGGAAAGTACTTACATGAAGATCACAAATATGCACAGCACAGCTATCTAGTTCTGCAAGTTTAATCCCAGCCCCAGAAAGTTTCATTGTGGCCCTATGCAAATGTATTTACATAGGAATGGGTCTGGGGTCCTTTAAAGAAGGCAACAAAGTTGGAAGACTGAGGCCAACAAATAAATGAAAGTTTCTCTAAATCCATTGGATAATAGAGGCAGTGTTAAGGCTAACCACAGTGTTGAACTAAACAGAGGGATTACTCCTGGGTTTTGCATCAGTTGTTTTCTGCCGGGTGGCCTCACTTGTCAAAAAAAAAAAAAAAAAAAAAAAAAAAAAGGGGGGTAAAAAAAAAAAAAAAAAAAAAAAAAAAAAAAGAGGAGGAGAAGAAAATAAAAAAGAAGGGAAAAAAAAAGTTGAACGGGCAAACATTCACATGGCACATTGAGAAAAGAAGTATGCTTAATTCCATCAAAGCTCAGAAATCAGTCATTAATTTATTCTAACCTCCAATTGTTGGTCATTTGTGAAACATCTGGCCTTTAAGTCATAAGAACCTAAACATAAATACAATGTGAGTTCTCCTGAGGATGGAAGCTGGGCGTAGTGGGGGTGCAGTGTCAGTCTATGTACGTGAGCATGAGTGCACATATGTGTGTGTATTGCAGAGCCTGCAACTGCCACTTCATTTTGGAGACTTTGAAACATATTAAAATGAATCCTTCAGTTAATTTACTCTCAAAATTAGATTATTGTTCATTTGCATCTTGGAAAAGTTCTGCCATTCAAAAGAGTCTCTTTCTTCATGGTGGGTTAACAGTTAGATATTTAGCAGTCTTGCAGCTTGCTAGTCAGAAATAGTTTCTAATGAAGTTGAAATTTGAGATAGAAAATATATAAAAGCTTTCAGGAAAGACATACCCTATTTTCCATATGGCTAAGTAATTGTTATGATATTTGTTTTAAAGCTGGACTTAGACACTCCTGACTGCCCTCTAATTTGATATGGCTGGGCCCGGCGATTCTTCTGGAGGAAACTTTCGTAGTAGAATTCAGTGAAGGAGATAAATAATTTTGCAGCTATAAGCACATGGCAAAGTATAGAAAATAATTCGGTCGCCCTTACTGTCGTGCAGATAACAGTCTCCAGGTTATTTGCCTCTGCTGGGAGTTGGAACCCAAGTGAAAAGGAACTGAGAGTTTAAATGGAGATTTGAAATAAAGGTAGTATCTTGAGGCTGACAAAATTCTGCCTTTTGTTAAGAGTAAAACTGCTATTTAATTCTCAGGGATAGGGTGTTGTTTTTATTTGGGGAGGGATTATAGTTCCTCACGTAGCTCAAATGTAGCAACATCTCCTGTGATGAAATTTTTTGTATTTCACATGAATGAAATGAGAGGCATAGAGGGAGATTAGATTATAAATATGGTGGGAAAATTTAGGTCTGTCAATCCACATGGGAATCTCAAAGCTTTCTGTTTTTAGGCAGTTACCTTCTTGTACTTCTTTTTTGTTTGTTTTTTAAAGACCTCTTTGGCCTGACCATTTGCTTTTCTTGCTCAGCAGAGGCTGCCTGCAGCTTTCAGGCTGTTTTGACAGTAGAGATAATGATGCTGTCCAAATGCATAACAAAAAGAAAGAATTTTGAAGGTTTTCTGTAAAGCAGCTCTTTCCCTCAATATTTATCTTTTCCTCCTTGCAAAGCAAAGATACCTTGAGTCTGCAATCCATTGTGAAATCTACTGTATTCCAAACCTGGATCCATTGTATCTCCTTCCAAGCTGGGTTTTATCCTTTCCTACTGAAAGGATATCTGTGATTTGGCAGCCTGGCACACATTATATTAAAAGAAAAAAATCCGGTGGGTAGATTAGGGGTGACTCGATGTATTCCTAGCCTTGTGCCTGCCCCACAGCATGGCTGGAATTTGGTGATGTGGGTGGGAAGCATGTGGGCACCCGTGGGCACTCACATGTTGCACGGCACGCGTACGAGCGTGCGCGTGTGCCCGACCCACCAACACAATACGTAAGAAGTCACGTTTCAACTTTGTTCAAGCACTCATTTCCAAGGCACTGATGTCCAAAGTATTGGTAGGATAGTGGAGATGAGAGGGGGGAAAAAAAAAATCTCTTTAAACAGCTTGTGAAATGTAATGTTTGAAACGGTTCTTTGAGAACGTGCAGATTATGGCTTGTGTAGTGACTCTTCCCAGCTCTCTGGGAAATGAGCTGTTGACATTCTTTTGGGTCATCATCCGAGATAGGAGGGCAACCACAAGGATTTAGCAGATAAATTCATCCAAAAAGACCTTTATCCATTTCATTGCAACTTGGAAACGTTCATGTCGAATAGCAGCATTAATGTAGCCCTTTTAGCCCTTCAAAGTGAGCCTTATGTTTAAAAAAAAAAAAAATGACCAGAGTAATAACTTCTGTAGGTCTTCTAAGAGGTAATTCATTATTTACATAATTCTGGAGCATAAACCCATCTTTCCTTCAAGAGGCTCTGAAATAGAATTGAGGCTCTTATACAGAGTCTCTTTTGAATTCTAATCGACTGGATCTGTCTCAAATTCATTTCTAGTTTATTGTAAACAGTAGAATTTAAATTAATTTCTTCTTATCTTGTCTTTTGAAGAAAACTACGAGCATGTTTAAAAGGTTTTATTTTTAAATACAGCTCAGACTTTATTTTATTTGGTGATTTTGGGGGGCTTTGGGGGTTTTTTAACTTCATAAACCAGGTGTCGGGCGCGATGGGCTTTGACAGCCAGATGACAATAATGCATTAGCATAGGTGATTATGAAATAAATAGGAAAAAAAAATTACTTTTTTTTTTTTTTTTTTTTACTTGAACTCAAATGATACTATATAGGCTGAATGTGAGGCAAGGTTCCCACAATGCACTGTGAAAACCTAGGCTAACAACCACCCCGCTGCGTTGAAAACCCCAAAAAAAGACAAAAGCACAATGAAATAGAAAGCTTACCACCGGTAGCTTTCAAAACGACAAACTAGGCAAACTATACATCTCCACCACTCCAATTTTGTCAGAATGCTAATGAGCTTGCTCTGATCTTTACTCGGCTTCCCGTGTTTTCTACATCTTCAAGGACCACATGGCGCTAGCAAAATAAAGACAACTAAATGAGAATTTCGAATGCTTTTTGTGTTGGGACCTGGTGCCTTTCAGTTGACGCACTCGTTGAATATTCTCAACTTAAAAGCGTACAACAGGGGGCTGGGTATGAACTTTTTAGCAGGGGGAAATTTGTACAAAAGTAAATGAGTGTGATGAGGAAAATATGAGAAAAATTTCTGATTAATTTCCGCTCTATAATATCAATGACACCTTCAGCCCCTCTCATACTCCTCTAACAAGAGATGCTGATAAAAGATGAATGATTCTGTGTTGTTCACAGTGAATGTTTAGTGGTTTTTTAATAGCGGCGTTCTACATAAAAGACACCAGGAAGTACTCCGCATTAGCAGTTGAGATCACTAGTTAATAGGATGATGTCTTTTAGCTTTTGTCACAAGATTATTAGAAAGGATGGGTTTCTGTTCTCATCCCGACATACTTTGGAGTGCTTGTTGAGCACAAGTGCTAAAATACAGGTTTCTCGGTATTGTTTTGCATGCAAAGTAAAAGCCCTTTAAATGCAACACCTTTTACTTTTTTTTTTTTACCAGGTGATTCTTGTCATTGATCTCTTATTTGCCCCCTTTAGCTGTACTAATCACTTGGAGTGGTCTGCTTCTCAATGGGGGCTTGATGATGTGTATGTGTATAGATTCACTATCAAAAAGTAAATCCCTTATATGCTGTGCCCCTTCCCAACCCTGATTATCGAGCTGTATTTACCAGCCTGTATTATACCATCTTGAATGCTCCTGACTGGAGTCGCCCAGTCTGCAAGAGAAATCCGTGCTAGAGTAGGGAGGGGTGAGCTAGGAGGAGGCATCCTATTCCCTAAGCCAAATTTCATCTTTCAAAACCAATTGAATTCACAATTCTCTTTGGAATTCCCAAAAGTAAATGCAGATTTGTATTCACCAGTGTCAGGGCTTGGGGAGGAAAATGATGAATGTTCGGTTTTGCCTGAGAGATGAATTTAAGAATTGGTTTTGTTACCTCTTCAAGCTTGCAAGCAGACAGTATGAAAAACATCTGTGCATGTACATAAGGAGAAAAAAAAAATCATGATCTTTTCCTATATTTCATGTCTTGCCTAAATGAGGAAGAATGAATCAGTGACACCATAAGTTTTATAGCAGTTTGTCAGCCTTGCTTTCCTGCACTGCTGTTGTTCTTGGGTCAGCATGATTAATCTCAGGTGAAGGGAGAACTTGCCAAACCACGAGATGGTGATGAGTTGACCAGCCGTGTTGTGAAAGACAGGTGCACATCCTAAAGCAATGCGAGAGGAAGGACGGTATAACAACAGCCTTCCTGGCAAGGTAGAAGATGTAAAAGTATCACTGAAAACAGCATTTTTGATGGTTATCTTTTTACGTTTAGCATAAGAAGCGAGTGAACGCATCTCAAAGAAATTCTGGATACGTGAATTCTACATATGTGATGATGGTTTGGGTCCCTTCTGGTGTGTTGGAAATACCTAACAACTCGGAAGCTGGAAGGATATTACTGATAGCAGTTTGTGTTGGGCGGAAGGAAAGGTTTCTGACACGAGCAAAAGATTTTTACTCTAACGTGATCACAGTTCACAAAAGTATGCCTTGGTAGTTACTGCTTGTTTTGAAAGCAAAGCGATACTCTAAGGCATTTGTTGAGATGTGTCTCCCTCCATTGTGTAGAAACGTGAACTTGCTGCCAGGGTTGTGGTAATGGGAGCTTTGACAGCTACCAAAACCCCGGGTGAAAGAAGTGCAGTGACACTATGATCGAGGTCTCATTCACAATATGGTAACTGTGCCTCTCCGCTGCATCCAAGTGTGACTTGGGTGACCTGGGGCCCGCAGAGCTCTGTAGAGATGCCTGCTAAGACACACAGTGCAAAGTCATTCATGAGGGTTTGTTAATGCAAATAAACTGGCACACCAGTGAGCTGATTTTCTGACAGGGGTCCTCAGGCCCCAGATCACAACACAGACACGAATTTCTGCCCATGCATGCATTTTGTAGTTGCCAGCATCTTGCATTTTATGACCGATTGAAAACATCTTGAGTTCTTGAGGTTTGTCAGCCTCTCTCCAGTTTTCCTTCTGTCATGTTACATCCACATCCATTTGCCAGTCTCTTACTGGCAAACTCTTCCCAATACCCATCCATCTCTTTCCATTAACAGTTCCTACGAAACAGCCTTGCCTTTGGTAAAGGAGGACCGTCTGGCCATACTTTTCAAATTACCCAGTGTTTCTACAGCTGAGAAGCTTCCACAAAGCAAACCTCAGAGTTTGTCTCTAATTCACCACATCTCTTCAGTCTTAGGTCTGTGCCTTGGTAGGCAAAAGTTCACAGGAGGTGACCTTTCCAGGACCAAACGTGGGCAGCGTGCGTGTTCAGGCTTCCTGGGCCAAATTCATTAAATCACTAAAGCGCCTCAGCAGCAGCAGTGACCGTATTTGTTTTTTTCTCCAAGTAGCACAGAATCCCATTGGCTGGAGGGACTGAGTGATAAGTCAGCCTCCTCTCCATGCACTTCCCTGGCTTTTGTAGCCTCATCATTGCCTTCAAAGAACCTGTCAACAGGTTGAAGCCAGCTTGAAGAAGAGAGTCCAAGTAGAGCACTGCCCGCATAGCAGGAGACTACTCTGGGAGAGCCCTAGGCACTATGAATAGGCTTGCAAGCCTTCCAAAACTCTTACAAGACCCAACAGACACTTGCTTCTTTTAACTGATTTCCATCTTGCTTTGTGGTGTTGCAGTATAAATGCTCTTTCATGTGGTAGGCATAGTGTTTGGCTTTCTGCCTGGAGTTAGCTCTCTTTACAACCAGTGTCTGCTACAAAGAGAAGGCGAGGAGAGAGGCCCTTGGGTCACCCCCAGGCTCCTGGCCCACAGTGCCACTGCAGTCCGCAGAGACCACTGTTGGTTTTTCTTGGGTTTCTCCCATCTACCACCAAAAACACTTTTCCTGTCAAAACTGGAAGCTGTGGGGCCTTGGGACACCTCAGCCTAGCTGAACTCCCCCAGTTAGCCCTGGGAAGGTTTGGATCCCAGAAGTACAGACTGCCAGCTCCCAGGAAGAGTACACATTAACACAAAGTCACATTCGTTGCCATCACCATCTCACTTCAGGCAGTTGGGTTAAATTCAGCCCTGTCCATCAAAGAAGTAACTTTAGAATGTCCACTACCCTTTTCCAGCTCCAGGAGAATATGTTCTGAAGGGAGTAAGGCAACATTTGATAAAAATGGAATAATGTGCTGCCTAGTAGAGCACACTCCAATGACTTTTAGGTAAATGGCTTCTCACTTCAGTATCTTACCCAGCTGTCACTTGCCACATAAACAGGTAGTAAACTGTTCTAAGGAGTAGTTACGAGCTGTAGGGAAGTTACTATCACTCATGACAGATCATCCAACTCTACTTGTAAATCTGCAAGTAAAATAATTTATCTGCCATACCATCATCCCTCTCTTGCTGGATTTCCAAGCATAATCTACCTTTTTTTCCATTGTTTCAGAAGTCTGAGTGTATCAGATATAAGTGCATGTTTTCCTGTGCTGCAATTTCTTCTGGAATTGCACCGTGTGAGAAAATTTGGGTACACAGAGTACCAGAGGGTGATAAAGCACAAGCGTTGATTTTACTCAGTGCTAGGATTCCCTGCAGGCACCTGTCCTTGAGGCATCACTTCCCTACAGGAATCTCCAGGTGTTTCAGTTGAATCTCACCTCTTGTTGCCTGAATTTTGGGGCACAAAGTTTCTTGGCCTGGATTGATGGTCCCATACTTAAAATATATTCATAATCATTATCCAGTCCAGGCATTCTGTTTTGGTTGGTTTTCTGTTATTTTCTACTGGCCGCTGTGTTGACTCGTCATGTAGAGAAAATCAGTGATCTCTCAGGTTTTATCTTCCACAGTTTGTCTTTTTGTGGAAGTTTCAGTCCTGTGATAATTTTAGGCTGCCCAGATTGTAGGCCACAGATGTTTCTCTTCCTGTGAGTCGGTTCCACTGCAGGTAAATAAATCCCCACACCTGCCGAGATGAGGTCAGTACCCTGACGTTCTGTTTACACAGCTCTCAAAATTTTAAATAGCCTCTCTGATTGTTTTATGTTTCAGAATCCAAAGAAATTATAAGTTTCCTGCTTGATATTAAACTGATGTGATGTGTGCTTGTGATAGAGGCATTTCCTCAGTGGCAGCTCCATTTCATTAGGGTTACAGTACTTTTGGGGGCTGAAATAGAGCCAGACAATGTGCTGCAATGTAACTCTGCCTGGCAGATTCTTGGCAGTCGATTCCTACCTTTATGAGACTCCATTGTGTGGACATCAATGTCTCCTTCTCAACTGCTCTCAGACAGCAAGTTAGTGGCCATGAATTTGCCTTTCTAATGTTCTTAGGCATTTTCCCATCCAGCTCAGACTCAAAAACTTGTGCTTCATCTGCTAGCTACCACTTCTGCAGTGTCACCTAAACAGCAGTTCCACCTGCTTATCTGTTGCTGTCTGTTCTTGTTCATTTTCAGTGTTTTTTAATAACTGAGGAGGTCCTCCTGCTCTGAAAGGAGGAAGTATTCTGGGAGAAAGCTGGGCATGGTAATCTCAGATGGGGGGCCTGAAGCTCAAGGTGGAGCAGCCCATCCATTCATGCTGAGAGGTGTCTCTGGTGGGTTCTGTTTTGACACCGATTACTTGGAAAAAATACTTTATCCAAAATTCTGAGGTTTTCCACCAAAGGTAGCCCTCTGAAAGCAGAGGAGGGTGATTTTTCAAAAAGTATGTCTCTTTTGGGACGCACTGTAGTGGGACAGGTATGGGTTGAACCCAGGCAGGGGCAAGAATCTGTGCAGGGGCCAGTCACAGGCTAACCTGGCCCCAGGGAACATTCAATTTAACCTCTAAAAATGAAAGGTTAGCTTGAGTCCTAAAGCAGGAGGATCCAGTTCCTACCTCCCGTGGTTTTTTGTTTGTTTATTTGAATATTTATTGCTAGAGCTTTGCCTTTCCATATTCAGCATTCAACCTGGTTTTAATTCTTGCTGAGCTCTTAGTTTCAACATTGCCTCTTGGCGATGAGTTCTACCCGTAAATGATGAGGCTTTGAGGAGAGATCATTCTTTTTATCGGTTTTAAACACACCACCTTCAATTTCAGTGAATTTCCCCAGGTTCTTACGAGACAAGATGAGACACATCCTAGAACTCTTCTTTATTTGCCATTCATGTTCTCCTTCAGGTAAACAAGCCAATCTGTCCACTTGCTC
>WAAG01047335.1:64700-77251 GCA_013390105.1 Tichodroma muraria | reverse complement strand
TCTGTTGTCTTATCTTGACAGATTTATGATGGTATAAAGTGTAGAGGAGTTACTGTATTCATCCATTTACACTGTAAACTAATCTTGTCCCTGCATGTTGTTGCTTTTTCTTCCTTTTAAGTGGTATTCTCAGTGTCTTGTAGCACTTTCTTCTCTGTTTTCTTAGCAATGTACAGGTTTACTATGTTAATCCATATTGGGTTTATCTAATGTCAAGCTGCCCAAATGGCTTAAAAATAATGGGTCTAATGGTACGTACGTACACTGGTAGCTGGCTGAGTTTGAAAGTACTTTCAGCAGGAAAGGAAGAAAGAAATTGTTCTTTCAAATTGAGTCAGAAGAGACATTTGTCAAGATGCTTCTTATTTAAATAATTTAAGACATAATTAGCTTACAGTGTAAACAAAAATCCATTTGTAAATCCAGAAGAATATGAAGGAA
Organism: Tichodroma muraria; assembly: GCA_013390105.1. NCBI lineage: Eukaryota > Metazoa > Chordata > Aves > Passeriformes > Sittidae > Tichodroma > Tichodroma muraria. The sequence continues at coordinate 76,810 of WAAG01047335.1, read as the reverse complement.
GATGTGTTTGTAAAAGACTGCCAGGAGGCTGTACAACATTAAAATAAGCTAGTTGCTTATATTGTTCTCAGAAAATGGTAATGTGTTTGTTACCTTGCTTCTGGAGTATTGTAGAAGAAAATTTACTCAAGTTGATTTCAAATAACAATCAGAAATATGTGTGATGAGCCACAGGAGAAAGGAAAGGGATTTGAGGTTGTGGTTTGTTTTTGTGGTTTTTTCCTTGGCTATCATTAAAATTCTCACCATCAGTATTTTGGCTATCACTAAAATTTGTTCCAGTAAGGGACAAAATTGCCAAACTTTACGCTGCAGCCTCTATTAAATCCCGAGCAGGAGCTGTTACAGCTTGGAATCGCGACTCAGAAGCCACTAGGAGCTTCTCGTATCTGAGGGCAGAATTTAATGTCTTGTGCTATTTGAGGCTTGGTGCTGGGCTCATTCCTAATCATTGAGGAGGGTTCTGGTAGATGTCAAGTGAAGAGAAGAATAGAGCACGCATCCTTCACCACTCAAGCCAGACAATGAAATTAGAAAATGGCACTGGGAGTTGATGTGAGAGAATTCCCTTGGATTCCTAGAGGAAGAATAAAACAAGAATGAATTAATTAAAAAAGAAAAAAAAAGAAAAGGAAAAGAAAAGGGGGTGGGGGGAGGCAGAAAGGAAGAGGAGAAAAAGAAAATAAATGAGAGAAACCCTGCCAGAAGCCTCCTCAGGTTAGAGTCCGACATTAAAAACTGCATTGACTTTTCACAGAAAGGCGCGTGTACTCACTGTTCCATCTGAGTTTCTGGTGCTGCATTTTTCAAATCTCTCACCGAGCAGCTCTCATGCATATGATGTTTGCAGCACTACGCGCTCTTATTTGAAGACTGTTTTCAGAAGTCATTATTGAACTATAGGATAAAAAGGTATAAGCATAATTACGTGTTAAAGAGAATAAATATGTTCTGCTAGATAGTTAACCAGATGAGGTTAAACAAGATAAGATGAATTCTGGTCTTTTTAGAAAACTGGCAGTCTTCATTTTAAGCTACAATGTAAAGTGCTTTATCCTGAGATTAGGTATTGTGGCAGAAGCTAAAACTGCCTTTTTCCCCTAACCGTGCCAGAATACAACCTCCTTTTCTTTCTGCACTAACAAGACTGCTTTACCACCACAGCCCACTCTAAGTAATTAAATCAATCCTTTGTACTTACCGTATTCTCCTCTAGTGACGGTACTAGATCTGATTATATGCTTCATGCATATTCAAAGTACAGCACTGACAGCTCTTTAATGAGCTCTTACTTAATCAGTACGAACAATGTTCATCTTGTTCTTTTTTTCCTCATACATTAGAGCTAGGAACAGTTGGGGAAAAAATGAAACATCCAGCATTCATTTGAAAAATATATTGTACTTTGAAAAGTGTCTAAGCTGGAGAAGTTGCATTCTGCCCTTTAAAAGTCTGATGGACAAATTGGATTACTAGTATTGGATTAAATAACAAATGGTTAGAGGAGAAATGAGAAAAGCTCGCTGTGATCACAGGCTTTAATATTTTTTGTTACTTATAAAGCTGAAGGGGTCTTTAACCAGTTATTAAAGTCAGGATTAATTTGTAATGGTCCAACTTACTAGCTTTAAAAGGGTTTTGTTGTTGTTGTTTATCAAAAACAATAGTGTAATGCATGTATTATGGAAAAAATTTAGGTTTAAGATCTGTGGGCTATTTATAGATTTTCAGCGTCTTGTACTGGCTTAGATAAGGGGTTTGCATGTGTGGGATCGATTTGTTTTCAAGCATGGGTTTTTTGCTTTATTTAAATAATCTGTGCAGTTTGTTGGGGTTTTTTTCCCCAAGAACAACACAGATACTTTCCCAATTTAAATTTTCAAGCATTTGTAGCAAGTCAATTAAATACTTGTTTTACACTTGGAAAGTGGAAACAGTAACCACCCCAGCAGCAGCTTGGGTTTTACAGAGTGGAACAGTGCTGAAGAAAGGCTTTTTCTAAATTTTTTATTTAGAAATTGTAAATGTGAGTTTAGCTTGCAGTATTGCTGCAGTAAGAGCACTCAGTTTTTCTTTGTTGAAAGTGTTTCATGTGCATCCTTTCACCAAGTAAAAAAAAAGGAAGTAATGCTCTAATGCTAGTGTATTTGCCGAAGAGTTATTTAAATTTCTTATATATGGGAGTTCATCTTCATTTTGCTTGCCTGGGAAGAATTTGTTTCAGCTCTGTGCACAAGAATTTAAAAGCTGACGGTCAACAAATAAAATATCAGCATCGACTACTATTAATATTGCACACATGTGTCATTTCACTGATCAAAAAGGCCTTCGCCAGGGTAAAATTGGCCTTTTTCCAAATTGCAAGCTTTTTCTCAGCTTTTTCTTTTTTGCTCTTTCTTCTTTTGTTGCTGCCCGGGGATTTGTGCCTATCGCAGCCGATATCACATGACCGGTGTCAGAGCATCACATGGGTGCAAAGCGAATACAAAAACAGATTTAAAATTCTGTAAAAACAATCAAGACTTTGTTAATTCACTTTTAAACCAGCCCATTCTCTGGATATTGCGTGTGCTTTGGTGTCAGCACGGATATATTAAAAAAGGCACCTCTGCAGATCTGACACGACAGCTCCAAGCTTTACCCAGATCTTTTCTCATTATATGTTGCAACTAACTGTGTTTAGGAGGAATGCATTAAGAGAAAGAAGATTGTATCTTAAGTTTATGTTCTTAACCTGAAATCGCATGGTACGAAAGTCAACGAAGTCAGATCCACCACTGAGCCAAACACTTTGGAGACATTTATCTCTCCCATTTCTTTTTCAAGGCTTGCAGAATTAAATGCAGCGAGGGCTTGTATTTATAATCTTTCAGGCAGACATCACGGGCCACCCCAAAACTAGCAAATTGATTGAAATGTTACTGTAGCCACAGATGTCTGATTGTGAGAACTTTGCCACATTGCTAGTGAAAAATCTCATGCATTACAGAATAGACTGGTCATTTTGCAAGAATTAAAAAAAAAAAAAGCAAAAAAATCCCCTTCTTCTTGACCTCTCCCCTAAATAAGTTTTTTGACTACTTGGTGCATTTCAACAAAAGGTTGGTGATACTGATCTACTTCTAAAAGCAGGCCCTGTTAGATGGACCAGTACAGCAGCCTTTGACCTGTAACTTACCAGCAAAGCGTTCTGAGCTGCTGAATATTGTTGAAAATGCCATGGTGTGATATTTTATGCACAAAACCCGCAGTGGAGATATTGGGGGAGAGCGTTCCTACATGTCAGATTTCTTCTTTCATGGCTCCATTGCCCCAGGAGCTGGGCCCAGCTGCTTTTGCTTGGAAAAGCACTGCGGGTCCATCCACGCTTTGGGATGCTCTGCCCTTCCTGTCTCACTGCTAGCAAATTGTGGCCCTAAAAGCACCCTCCCAGGAAACTCCATTGACCAGGCACTTCCCTGGAGGATTAGAGGATGTGGGTGGATGTCTCCTATCAGAAAGGAGAGCGTGCCAAATGTAACTTTATCTTACTGTGTGGGTCCACCAGTTCCACCCCAAGCTGACCCACTTCCCTATTCGTCCTCTTTTCCTGCCCTTGTGTGGATGCCTCATGGCCACAGCGGAGGGAATCAAAGAGTTTGGAGAAGGCTGGAAACCTTCCCTTGCAGGCAGGAGGCTCACAGCCTGCTGAGGTGTGATTCTCCACGTAGGTCTGGGCTTGCACACTATTGTGGCATTGGGGTGTGAACACGCCCATGGGTGAGCATCTGAAACTGAATGCTTTGGTTTAGGGGAAAACAATATTTTTCTGGTGTCTTTCCAGCTCCAGGTGCTAGAAATGGCTTCACTGCAACTAGGGATCCTATGGCTTAAGTTCATCAGGTAGCATCCCCAAGTGTGAAGCACTTTGCATCAGAGATTTCAAACCCCTTTACAAACCCCAAAGAGTTTGAGCACCCTTGCAGGATCAGTACAGGTGGTTACTCCCATATTGCACACGAGGTGCTTAAACTCAAACATCTACCCACACTCTCCCAATGAAGCACTATCAAAGCTAGGAAACTCACATGACCCAGCTCATGCTCCTATTCCAAGTTTATTCCTAGATTCATTTTAACCCTATGAAATGTGTGAGGTCTCATAATTCCATGAAGACCATATAGCCTTTGCTCTTCACCTCAGCTTGAGGGATGAGAATGGCAGGTTTCTACAGAAGCACAGCCTCCACAAAGGACTTTCTCCGAGTCCCTGAGCTCGGGGAGGGTGGAATTTGGCTCAGCAGCCCTGCTACGTGGAAAGCAGAGTCAGAAGCCTTCTGGACTTCCACTCATGGTTCAGGGGTGGTGACACAGAGTCTTGGAGAGTCTGATAGAGCTTAGCACTGCCTGTAGGCAGGCTATGAAGAGTCCTGATCCTGATCCTGCCTGGGATGGATGGGGGCTAGGGAAAGGGGTGCTAGTCCATGCATACACACATGGGACCCTTGGGTACCTGGATCCCAAGATTATTTGTATTTGTGCAGATGCTCTCTTTGGTCTCAGGCTGAGGAGAGGAGCAGCTCTTTCCAGCTCATCTGGAAGAGTGGCCATGAACACAGAAGCTGAGCAGGTACCCACACCTTAGTCAAGAGTCCAGGATTAGCATCTGCTCTGCAGCTACTTCGATCCCTGCACATCGTCCTGATGTGCTGGGTTTGCATGGCTGGAGTGGGCCTTGCCCGCTGGGGTTGTTTCTGTGTTTGGTGATGGCCAGACATCTTTTAGCAGTAAGGGTTTTTCACTGGAAGCATTGCAATTGTATAGTTCATCTGGGAGAATTTAAAATACACGGTCCTTTTAAAAGGTATTTACTTAGGTCAGGGCATCAGCATGATAAAGAACACTAAAATGTATCCTGGAGGATGGCTGCTTTTGGAGATTTATTTATAAAGCAGGCAAGACTTACAGTCTTATGGTATTTTTGCCATTTGAGAATATGCCTTGTCATGCTCAGTGATACTGGCAACTGATACTCCAAATCCTGAAGTGAAAATATGTACCTCAACTTGTGAAATGCCACATAAGTAATGAAATTCTTTTGATTGCAGGAAGAAACACAGAAGAAGAAGAAGCTATGATGCAGGAGTGGTTCATGCTGGTTAATAAGAAGAATGCCTTAATAAGACGAATGAACCAGCTTTCTCTTCTGTAAGTACAGATGAACATACGTATTCACAAAAGAACAATTTACTTTTCAGATAGGTGCAGAACTTTTTTTACTCTCTTCTCACTGGGCTTCAAAAAAAAACCCTCAAAAGTGAGTAGTGTGGATGTGTTACACATCGAGTAACTTGTTTTTCTTATATTTCAAACTTGAAAATGAGAAGCATGCAATGACACAAGATTAGCCAGAGCTGTGAAAAAAGAAATTAAAGAAATACTAAGCACTGTTGCATTTTCAAAAGCCCAACAATAGAATAAAATTACATTTTAGAAATGCACAGATAGATTTCCATTGTGCCTCAGATGAGACAGGTGAAATCTCTCCGGAGAGAGAGCCAAATTTGAGTCAGTACCTGCTTTGTAGAAAATCCTCAGTCCCATCTCTGCTGAAGGGATTTCAGTAAATCAGTCACAGTGCAGTGATACCACTGATACTGCAAAGTAAGGACAAATGAACTTTTTCTCACTGGCAGTGTTGGGGAAGGGAGAGGGTGCTGCTCGTTTTTAGAGGCATTCTGCCCCGAGTGCTTCTCTTCCAGCTTTCAGTTTGATATTTCTTTCCCTAATGCCACCTAGTGTAGATGCCTGCATACTTCCCTGGGAAGAGCCTCTGCTCACCTCTCTCCTGCAGGGTCTGAACTTGACAGAGGATTTTACCTGCAAAATATTAAGCTTTCTAATCCCTTGTATAATTTTTATTGTTGATTAGGGCAGAATGTATATAGAATAATACTTCCAGTGTCACGGTATCTTGGTGAATAGGTTGATGCTGGAATTTGCTCATTAGGTCTGGGGGAATATTTTGTACTTTGGACATTCCACAACAGCCATTCCAGAGATGAATATGAAATAATTGCATCCTGTAGCGCAGTGGAGTTAAACTGACAGAATTAAAGCCGACCTTCATGAAATGAAAAGGCCCTGTTACTGAATAGGCCACCTGAGCCAGATTTTAAGTTTGTGTATCATTTGTTTGGAGTAGCTTAAAGTTAAAGAGAAAAGTCAGTTGCGAGTCCTAAAATCAATGTAAGTTAAAGGTGCTTTTAAGTGTTTAATGATTTAGTAATTAACATATTGATGAACATTTGCAACTTGCCTAGGGAAAAAGAACACGACCTGGAAAGGCGCTACGAGCTGCTGAACCGGGAGCTGAGAGCAATGCTGGCTATTGAAGGTAAGAGCAGTGCTGGGGACTGAGGGGGGAAGTGCTCACTGCCAAACAGGTTTGGCACCTGGAAGTGCCAAAGGTGGAGGCTTCTCTGAAGCCCATTAGTAATGCTGATATTTACATCACTTCAAGCGACAGCCCACGGCAGGTGTGCTGAGGCTGCAATCCCATTATTAAGTTTTCTTCGGGATTTAAAAAAAAATAAATTTAAAAAACACCCGAGATACCGGACAAAGAGGCATGGTCTTGTTGCAGTAAACTTTGAAAGCGAAGTGATGAGGAGGCAGAGAATGTGTCTGGGGTTTACAGTTTCTCGTTGCAGCAGTGCGCTCTCGGCTTCCCCGCGGCTTCGTGCTGCTTTTGGTGCCCCAGAAAAAGGAAGGGGTGACCCACAGAAGAGGGCCCCTTCCTTTTAGTGTTTCAGACCTGTTCTACAGCAGTAACTCACTGGGGGGGAAAAGTCTCATTGGTTTTGGTGGTAAGACACTACGTTTGTCGAGTAAATATTTCATCACGGGCACCAGCAGGATTAGTGCGATCCTGTGCGCAGAGTTCCCTTCCCTGCGACTCTCCCCAGTCCAGTCACCTCACCTGGATGGAGCTCACGCTCAGGGAGATTGACACGGGATAAATGAAACAATCGCACCCTTTCCGTAGGGCTTTCCAGTGAATTGTACAATAATCCTTGGGATGAGTCATAATAAAAAATAAACATCCAGATAGCTTAAACCATTGCTTGCATTATTTTCTTATTTAAATATCCTAAGTGTTTTCTAATGCTGCACCACTTATACCTCTCAGTCACAAATGCTGCCTTACAGTTCAAAGATGTTTGCTTTAAAGTTAATCCTTTGGGCTCTGTAAAATGGACCTTTTGTCTAATCAATGCAAATTGATTTTGCTATTCTGTATTGACCTCTCAACCCTTTGACTGTCCATGGTAATTTCTTTCTTCACCTGATAAGGTACCTGATCCATAATAAATCAATTCTAATTAGTTTGGAGACTTCACTGGGAGCATAAGTTTGTTGAAAAAAAGCAGCAGGTTTCAGGTAGCTTTTTCATATCTCTCCATCTGTAGTTATATTTTTTGCATAAGACTGTCTTCACTATATTCTTGGATAATCCTGAGTCATAAATATATACATTGCTTTTTGCAGAGACAAGCCAGATTAATTTGGGATCGTACTGATGAAATATTTAAAACGTAAAATAATCTAAAACTAGAGAGGAGCTAAGAGATTCTGGATTTAAACCTGAACTTTTGATGTTTAATTGCATCATATACGTATACTGCCTTGGAATGTCCTAGCAGCGGCCTTTGAATGTCTAGCATCTTGTGCCATTTACACATTGTCTGGAACAAAAATGGTTTTTTAATTTCTTTTTGTAAGTTCAGAGAGGGATGCCCAAACTCCAGAAAATCCTTTTATCNATTTTTTTTTTTTTTATTTTTTTAATATGCTACTGGTGATACGACAAACAGGGGTTTAGGAAGCAAACGTAAGTGCTGGAGAATTTCGGTTACTTTGGGCGATGTTTTATTTATGCAACAAAGTCCTCATTTAGCATTTTAGCTCTCAGTAAGATTATTGGTCTTCTAGAACTTCTAACAGTTATCTGCTTTTACCCAAAAAACATATTAAAGGAGAAAAACTCTTCCAGGAAAACACCTGTGAAAACTCAAAATACGCATTTGTGACATCTCGCCTCTCGATGAGTGCACCAGTGTTTTCTGTGTTCAGAAGATGCAAAGATGCACTTTTTGGGAAGCACTGCTGAACCCACACCATTTCCGATGTGATTTCTCTGGGACAGCCCAGCACTGCCGGCTCAGAGGCCATTTAGCCGATTGCTAGTGAGTGCTTGGGCTGCCTGAAAGAGTTGAAAAGACACATCTCACTTTTACCAGCACCAGTTCCAAACCTAAAGTATATGGGCAGGAAAAAAAATACATATATGTATGTATCCACACGCATATATGTGTAACAGGACGGGACTGGTTTGTTTGTCTAAAAGAAATGCAGAACACGCCAACCCAAACTGGAACTTAAAAAAGAAAAACCCTTTGAAAGGTGGTAATTACTGTTTTTGGTAAATTGCTCTAACTCTTCCACGCGTGACTATGCTGTTTAAAAATCTGTCAGCCAATTTACTTAGCTGGTTGGTGACGGGTGGGGGGAGGTAGGAAAAGAAGGAGAGAGAAGAGCTTTCCGGGAGGTGTGAGGCCGCTGGCGGCAGGTGAAGGCGGTCCTGCCGTGCCGGCGGCCGAGGCGCGGCCCGTTGGGGATGCTCGGGATGCGCGGGCAGCGGCTCCGTCCCGGCCGCTCCCCTGCAGGCACCGGCGGCTGAGTGGCCTCTTGGAGGGCTGCGGCACTTCGCGAGGAGCACATGAATGAACCGGGGTGGTAAAAAAAAAGGCGCACTTCCCCCCCCGCCCCTTCTCCCCCACGGAGCCGCAGAGATAAGAAAGGGAGAGTTAAGGCACTGCCTGCTTCCAGCTAGGAAGTGTTCCTCTTGGACTGTTCCGACCGAGAAAGGCCGGAAACCCCTCACTAAGAGGCCAAAGAAAATGCAGGTAAATGGGGTCCGTTTTCACCTCTGCACCTCACCGGGCGTCCAGCCTGGCCGTGTGCAGGCAGCTGCTGCTGCACCCCAGGCGCTGCGTTTCGGAGCCTGGTTTTTACTGCAGCTGCAGCCGAGTGCTGGGATGCCTCACTTTCAGCTACCTTTCCTCTCACTCCTTTCTTTTATTTTTTTCAGTCGAGTTTTAATGCCTTCTTAGAAAAGATAAGTTCATTTTTGCACACCTTGGGGTGGTGTGTTCATTTTCTGCCCAAGAAATGGATCTTCTTTCGGATTTTGTACATCTTGATTTATTCTTGGCTTATAGTTTGAAGTGGGTGCTCTTCTAAAAGGATTTATGCATAGGTTCACTATTTTTGTAGTTATGGTTTATATGATAAGCTTTTTATATTTAAAATCAATATGTAATCCTGTGGAGGAGCTTATCCTCTAAAACCCCATTTGTAAATCTATTTTAGCTTTGTTACACCGCACAGCCACAGTATTCCATAGATTGATTAGGTTCAGCAGCAGAATCCTATCAAATGGCCTGCTCTGATGATGATGCAAACTCTTTCAGAATTGCTAGTTGACTGGAACTAAAGATAAGACCTGACTGCAATCCCCCAATGTGCTCTTTACAAAACTAGTGTTAATTTTCATCAAAGTGCCAGGCTTATTTATTATAGTGGCAAGGTTGAAGGTTTTGCTACGAGAACTTTCGACCATTTCTATTAAAGCATTTCTATGGGAACTGGACGTCTGTTTGTCAAAGTAATTATCAGTTTAAGCAGTGGGGGGAAAAAAAAGACAATATGAAGTCAATGAAGATGAATAATTGAAAACATTTCTACTTCAATGTGAGTTTAGCAAACTCTGTCATTTTAAACTGCCCGTCGCGAGTGGTGGCACGGGGGCTTTAGCTTTCAACACTTTTAGCTCATATACAGCCTCAGAGCTTAATCCTATTTTTGTCCAGAGTGTAGCTTTTATAACGGTATTATTCTGAAATCTTCAAATTAATCACAGCCCATATTGTGGCTTCCCAGAGCTGCAGTCAGCCTGGGTAACTGTATGTGACAGGTGTTATAGGTAATCCTGGCTTAAAAGGCACAACAGGTAGGAATCAAACTTGAACACAGTTGCTTTTTTAAACATAGGGATGCTTCCCAAAACTGCTGCCCAGCAGTATTTTGTTGGATAAAACAAAATTGCAAGGTAGTCACCTATAAAATGTTATTTAAATACTTAGAGTCAGTTACCCTTTTAACCAATTGCTGCTTGATTCTTTATTTATTTGGGGGGGAGGAAAGGCTGATTCCTTTTCTAGAAATGGAAGTAAAATTACAAGGGAATATTTCTGCCAGCAGGTTTTCCCGTGACGTATTTCAAACATTAATAATAAGGAAATGCAGAAAAAACTGACGAACAAAAGCCAAAACAAATATACAGTTTTGTTCCATGAAATCCTAATAGGACATTGTTTACTTCGCAGGGCTATAAGATGAAGCAACAAAACCTGTAGCACTTAGGAAGGGACTTAACGGAGAAAAATAGTGAGGGGCTGAGCAAAACATATACTGAAATATTCTGACTTGTTCACTCTTTCAAAAACTAAAGTTGCTGCTGCAACTGGAGAACGGTGGATGAACAAACAAACAAACAAAAGCTTTAAAAATAAGAAGTGAAAACCACCAAGTCTGCAAAAACTTATGTAAAGTCCAGGTAGAGACAATGGATTTCAAACCTCTTTTCATCCTGTGTGCCCAGATGTGCCCGGGAGCCTGAGTCCCAGCACAATTCCCAGCTGAAGCTGGGGAAAAGTTAACCTGAAAGTCGGGGACCACGTCTGTGGGGGAAGCAAACACGCCTGAAACCCTCGGCCGTGTCTCCCTCTCTCATTTTCTGTCTGGCTTGCTGCCGTGGCCCTTTTCAGGGCGGTGTTGTCATGCTGAGACCTCATTGCATTGCTCGTGGGGCAAAACGCTCCGGTTTGGGGAAGCTCTGACTCGCAGAGTGGCAGAGCAGTGTGTTTTAAAGGGATTGAAGTGAAGGAGCTTTGCCCAAAAGGAGCAGAAGGGGAAGCGGCAGTGAAGACCGAGAGACTGCTCCAAGAAGAAGCACCTCAAAGGCAGCTGCCCAATTTAAAGCAGCTTCGCGGCAGGAAAAAACGGCTTGGGTTACCAGTAATTCTGGCTGCTAACTCCACTTCTAATCTGCGTACACCTGAAAAATTATTTCCTTAGCGACGGTGGAGGGGAAAGGACACATTTAAAAAAATAAAGAAAACGAGAAAGGAAAAGAAGGAGAAAAACGAGAAAAAACAAAAACTCCCGGGGAAGTTCGGGCAGTGCGCCGCCGGGCCGGAGCTCCGGGAAGGGCTCGGGTGCCCCCGCCCCGGGCGTGCTCGCTGCTCGCAGTGCCTGCACACGCGTGTGCCGTGGGTTTTCCTGCGTGCCGCTTTCCCTGCGGCTCGCTCGCGGGCCCGTGGGCCCAGGCAGGCGGCGAGGAGGGTGCGATAAAAGCGGTTACACATTCCTGCCTTTCTGCAGCTCTTCCAACCTTCATTGCATGATGATGCATCTAATTTTTAATTTGTAAATACAAGGCTGAATTCCCTCTAGCACCACTTGCTTTCATAAAGCTTCTGAGCAGTTTGCTGTCTTGAATAAATTTGGCTTTGGAGGGGGGTCAGGGGGATTTGAACCACCGCATTCTTGCGGGGTTTGTGAAGATTCACATGGTAACCGGTGGGGAGCATTGTTCGGCTTATCTGAATAAGCACCAGCCATGTGAGTTTTAACATGATCGCTCAGGGCAATGGAGAGCGCGGGTGGGTGGGGGTGAAAGCCAAAAGGACTGCGCCCTCTCTCCCCTTCGCCTTCGGGAAGCGCGGCCGGGGAGGAGGAGGACACCGCCGGGCCGGTGGCGATGGCTTCTCCCGGTGGTTGGTTTTTTGTTTTTCTTTTTGGAGCTGGTGTCCTCTTTCCCTCCCGCTCCTCAATTGTCCTGCTATCTCCCTCATAATCTACTGCTCCTGCTTTTCATTGTTTACCTTCTTAATGAGGGAGGCGGGGAAGGCTGGGGCTTGACTGACAGCGACAAGCCCTCACGGTCTGGCTGGAGAGCCGAAGGCTGCGGGCGGCCCCGGGGGGCTGCGCCGGGCCGGGCCGGGC